>CM022949.1:54737813-54824819 GCA_012931725.1 Litsea cubeba
TTGAAGGATAGGAATGCAAGATTTCTCTCTTGTGAAAATGAAAGATATAGAGATCAAAATTCTCTCATTGCACCAATGCGCCTTTAGGGCACGTTTGTATACACTCGCGGAAGATTTAGGTCATTTTTACAACTTTGATTGCAGAAAAGTGTTTCGGGAAAAAAACTTTGAAGAAACTGCAATCAATCAAGCAAATTGACAATTAGAATATATAATTAGTGAATGAAAATGAGAGTGAGAAGTTGAATTAAGAAAGCAATAGAAAATGGGCAAGGCACACCAATTAAGATGCTTTCTTAAATACAACAATTTCTCACATATAGGTGGTTTTGATAAAATTCTATCCCCAAGGTAAAATGTCCAACTCTTATTTGATGTTCGCATATTACAATCAGAAATATTAAATTGCCTATAAACTCAAAAAATAATATATGAAGAAAACTCCATAATCTCTTTTATTTTTTAGTGCTATATATGAAGAACTTGAAAATGACCTTAATTTATAGAGGTGGAACAACATTTTGAAAATAGTTCACATCCACTCATGAATGACCCAAAAAAAAAATCTCATCCAAAGGGCACAAAAATATTATTGATAAAACATAAAATTTTAATTTTAATTTTTTTTAAAAGACACACTCAAGTCTCAAGTTCCTCTTAAGGTTTATGTATTAAATTATGGGAGAATTTCAGATAAGGGCTTAACTAAAGGGTGGATTTCAAATCAGTACAAAAAATACTACATTTTAAATTAGGGCTTAAGTTTTCCACTTTCTTTTTCAAAGCAGGAGAAACTGATATAATGTGTACTTTCCGGGGACTTTTTCCCCCTTTTATGAGTGCTGCTACCTACACACTTCGTTTTGCTCTCCACACACTGCAATAGATTGTGACTAAAATGCCCACTTATAAATTTACCAAAATGTCTGAACTTCAGCCCTCCCAGTCTAATTGAAATGCTATCTAAACACTGCCTTTTTTCCCTAAAAAATGAACGTATGTTAAGGGTTCTACTTTGAGCATTCATCACTCCTCTCCACTTGCTTCCATTTAGTCTGTGCCATGCATCATGAAATGAAGACAAGGTTTCAACTTCTTCCTGCATTTTACTGATCTCTACTCCCCCCCTCCTTTTCATCTTCTCTCTCGGTTTAAAGCCTCATTTCAAAGTTGATACTCGCTTTGCTAGCATTCTTAATCAATGGACAAGCGAAAGGACAAGCAGATGATGTCTCCCCATCATTCTAGCAGCGTCGAGGTAAGCATATTCATCGCGACTTGTGTATTGGGCAGAAACGAACCGTTCGGCCCTGCATGTCCGACCGAATGTCCTCTGCGCGGCCCTGTAAGGCCGACCAGAGGTACTTTGCGCGGCACTATAGTGCCAAGAAGAAGTAAATAATGCTGACATGAATGACCGAAATTAGGGAAACTATGCGGACATGCATGACCGAAAATAAGGACATTATGCAATGGTTTAGGTCCGAGCAATTTAATTTTGTCCGGATATTCAGAGCCGTGCAGTTATGTCATTTACATACTCTAATAAAATTGTTCCATAATAGTTTCATCCGCCTACTAAATGCAGCAAAGTTGGCTCAGAATGTGTGGTCGACTATAGTAATGAGTTTATCATTCCAGAGGTAATTAATCGAAATGAATCATTCGATATTTAAATTGATGTAGTCACTTGGTTCAATATAATTTTGTTTGGTTTTGTGCAGAATTCTTAAGCCGAGAAGCCCTAATTAAATGAGCTCGTGAGGTTGGGAGGAGAAATGGTTTCATTCTTGTGATTAAGATATCAGCAGTGCCCAACAGGAGAAATAAAAAACCAAGGCTCACCCTTGGGTGTGAGAGGAGTGGGTCTTATAGAGACACAAGGATAACTAAAGACGGGACCTGTGGGAAGAAATTGAAGCAAACTGGTTTGAAAAAATATGGATGCCCATTCACATTATAAGGCAAAGTAGTTGGTTCAAATGAGGAATGGATGTTGCATATAGTATGTGGTGTGCATAATCATCCTGCTGCAGACTTTCTGGAAGGGCACTCATTTGCAGGGAGATTAACAAAGGAGGAAACTTCATTGCTAGTAGACATGTCCAAGAATATGGTTCGGCCAAAGGATATCTTGGTGACACTGAAACATAAATTTGAGTTAAATGTAAGCACAATGAAGACGATTTACAATGCACGTCAAAGGCATAAAGTTGCGGAGAGGGCTGGATGGAGTCAGATGCAGCAATTGCTGAAATTATTGGCAGAGCATGGTTACATTGAGTGGCATAGGAATTGTCCTGCAACAGATACTGTCATTGACTTGTTCCTTACACACCCTACCAGCCTAGACCTCTTGCGTGCATTTCCTCATGTGTTGATAATGGACTGCACCTACAAGACCAATCGGTATCGAATGCCCTTATTGGAGATTGTTGGGGTTACATCCACAGAGAAGACTTTTTCGGTATGCATTGTATATCTCCAGAATGAACGTGAAGACTGCTACTCATGGGCTTTGGGTATTTTGTGTAAAGTTATTGGCGGGGGTGTTCTTCCTAGTGTTATCATCACTGACAGAGAGATGGCTTTAATGAACGCCATATCTATTGTTTTCCCTGGCGCCAAACATCTTTTATCCGATGGTATATCAACCGAAATATCTTGGCTAAATGCCAGAAGTTGTTTGAGACGAAGGAAAAATGGGACCGGTTTATAATGAGCTGGAACATGTTGGTCTCCTCATCCACAGAGGAACATTCCAATATGCAATTCAACTTATTTCTAAAGGAGTTCATCACCTATCCGACAGCACTTCATTATGTCAGAACGTCTTGGTTAGATGCGTACAAGGACATATTTGTGGCTGCGTGGACGGACAAGGTCATGCATCTTGGAAACAATACTACAAACAGGGTGGAGAGTTCACATGCACAGCTAAAGCGGCAGCTTGGATCAAGCCAGGGGACTTTTAAAGACTCTTGGATGAAGATACACAACCTATTGCTGCTACAACATATAGATATAAAAGCATCATTTGAAAAAAGTAAGACAATTGTGCAACACAATTTCAAGCCTTCCGAATTCAAAGAACTTCGTGGGAATATTTCTATAAGTGCATTAGAAAAATTATTGGCCGAGACAAAACGAGCCTCGTCAGTTGGTATTGATAGAGATGCTTGTAGCTGTGTACTTCGACAGACACATGGCCTACCTTATGCTCATGAGATTGCAGAATACATAAGTATTGGGTGCCCTATTCCTTTGGATTGCAAGCATATGCATTGGCGCAAGCTTGACTTACTATCTATCACTTTTGACCAGGACTCTAGTGTCAATTTGGATTGCATGCCAGAGATAGATTTAATTGTCGAACAGTTCCGGGGCTATGATTCGAGAAAGAAGTTACAGATCTTGGATAAGCTTAGGGAGCTTGCAAAGCCTGAGACGACCTCACTGATCGAGTCAGATTCGAAAACTAAATGTCGGGGGCGCCCCAAATTGAAATTACATAATTCTACTAAACGTGAACCATCTTCCTTTGAATATCTCGAATCAGCTCAGGATAGTTACTCTCCTGTCTTGAAGATGGAAGAGAATATTGTCAACAGTGGGGCCTCCTTGGTGCCCGTGAAGAAGCTGATTCCTAAGAAAAAGGTCAATCGTACCCGAAATTTGAAGCCAGTTTCTTATATTAACACATTCCCAGCTGGTTTAAGGCCTTATATTCATCATGTAAAAGATGTCAATGCGGATGGCAATTATGGCTTTAGAGCCATTGCAGGGTTGATGGGACTTGGTGAGGATTCGTGGCAACAGGTACGGAAAGATCTTTTTAGAGAGTTGGCGAGTCATGTAGAACACTACAGACAACTATATGGATCGTACCAAAGGGTTGATGAACTTCTCAACATCATATCGTACCATGGGGATTGCCCTCCATATGATCGGTGGATGACGATGCTGGACATGGGACATCTAATTGCTTCGCACTATAACGTTGTTATATACCATTTGTCAAATGAGCAATGCCTGACTTTTCTTCCTCTTCGATCGGTCCCTATTCCTACTGCTGCTAGGTGGGAGATCGCAATCGGTTTTGTCAATCAGAACCACTTTGTTCAGGTGATAATAGTAGATGCATAGATTCTTCTTATTTTGCCTGAAATGCCGTGACTCACTTGAACTCCTTGTTATATGTAGGTTTTCCTCGTACAAGGTCATCCAATTCCACCTATTGCTACAAATTGGATTCGTCACCATCACCCTTCTGCAAATGGTTGGGATACAGCTTATCAATCTCGGATCCAACTTTTTCGAGAAATTATCAGTCCATCAGTTGCCACATGCGAAACCATCGATTTGGAATGATTGTTATATTTTATAAGGATGTACAAGGATCAAATTTTTTAAGAACTCAATGCAATTGAGCCTTGTCGTATCTTTTTTCCACACATTTTTTTTGCAAGAACATTCCTTATATATCTTCATAGTGAATGGCACATCACTTAAGATGTAGTTGCTAACTGCAAATGACAATTTCAACTGAATGGTCCTGATATGACGGAAAATAGTTTGATCGGCTCTGAGACGCCGAGCACACTCTATGGTCTCGGCCCTGAGACGCCGAGCAAACACTATGGTCTCGGCCTTCAGACGCCGAGCACACTCTATGGTTTCGGCCTTCAGACGCTGAGCAAACACTTTGGTCTCGGCCCTGAGACGCCGAGCACGACCAATGGTGTCGGCCCTGAAACGCCGAACACACCCATTAACAGCTTAGACAATACCAATTTACAAAACTACATCATCCATTTCATCTAAATGCTATGTAAATAAAAAGAGACTGTCATTTTACATCAATACAGACTGCAACATTAAAAAAGATATCCATAAAGAAGCCAATAATGTATGTCAAAAGTTTTACATGTACCATCTTTGTTACCCAAAAATAATGTTGAAACTCAGTTTACAATCATTCAAAAGAAGTACTTCAACCAGAACCATAAAAAGAATACATATCAAATGCTAAGCCCACATCCTAGGCCCCATGTCTACCTCTGCGGCTGTAAGTGCGTGTCTAGCTCCGTGGCGGTCTATGAACAAGATCTTCGGAATCGACTCCATCTAAGACCCTGTTGACGTCCTCAAGGGCCGCGTACAAGGCATCGGGATCTCGGACACTCAGACTATGCCCTCTTCTTATAATCCTTTGAATAATACTTTGGGCATTCACGATGCGCTGTTAATTAACCACATAATGCACAAATTACTTAGTTTGTTCATTTGGTTATACTTAATACAATAGATATGCTCGTCAAGCATCGCACCAAACGTGGATCTATAGAAGAGCTGCCCTGAGAATCTTGAACACGCGATTGAAGATGGAGCGATGTAAAGGGTTTTGAATTATTGGGTGCGACACTCGGAGGAACCATTCCATATAATTGGATGCACAGTCCCATGGGTGCGCCGCAGGCACACCGCGCTCCATTGGAGACAGGAGGTGGTTATGCCACCTCTCCCATATTTGATCCAAGTAATTGTAAGCGATCCGATACTGATTTGCGGTGGCACCCCTAGTGACGCGCTGTGGAGCTAGTGCAGAGGGGGGGAATGCATTGGACCCTACCAAACTGCCTAAGCACCCGATCAGGATGATATGGTTCAACGATGTCCATCACTTAAGACAGCCAGTATAATAAGCAACCTCGTGAAAGGGGTGATCTACCTTGTGCTCTCGGTAGGGGTCCCACACCACCTGCAACATTAATCAACAAATGCATTAGTTAAATTGTACGGTACTCATTGACTCAAAAAGATTATTTATAACTTATAAGACCTTACCTCATGGGAACCAAGATCGTCAAGTGCCTCTCGTAATGACTGCAGGTTGGACATTTGGTCCCCAGACTCTCTTCGTGGCACCCAGTGATGCACTCGCGGTAAATTTTCTGTGTATGTGCGGTTTTGGTGAGGCCTATAACTAGGGAAATGCTCGTAAATTCATGCCTCTAGTAGAGTAAGGTATCCTGCAATCTGCTTGGCTCCACTCCGAGTAGCAAACCCCAACTGTCGATATAGGTGCGCAAGCGCAGCAGCTCCCCAAGCATATGTGCGTGCCTCATCGAAGTTCATTAGCAGCCTTAGATTGACCACTGGGACCCTCGTGCCACTCTTGTCTGTGAAGAGTGTACAGCCCAAGATATAAAATAGATATGCTCTTGCGACATGTGATAAGTCTCTAAAAATGCATAATTTCATCATCATTTTAGAATAATTAAAGACTTATTCTTTAAATCATGCACCGTTTTAGTAGGAAAATCATGATTTTATGTTTTGAGCATCAAAATTCAAATTCAAGTCAAAATTTATTGAAAATTTACATTTTTTACATACAATCATGAATTTCTATATTTTTGGCATTGAAAATCATAAAATTCCTCATAACTTTTTGTTCACACATAAAATGATGAATTTTCTTTGCACCATTGATTTAATTAAAGAATATTTTTTTAACAAAATGGTGACATTTTAAGCATCCATTTAGTGTAAATTGGGTGGACCCGCATATTGCATCATTCCCTACCTTTATGATTAGAGTATTCTTTAATCCTTGTTTTTATTTTTGTAGAGAATTTCATAAATTGGGACCCGCGAGAGAGAGAAATCGATTGAAGAATTAAAGATGACATCCAAGAGAAGATTGCAACACACAAGTGGGGCCCATCATGTGTTCCAATTGATAATACAAATCTGAATTTCAGATTTGGAATTATTTAAGCCAAGATGGAAGAAGTCCAAGCTCAAACAAATTAAGGAGATGCATGCTCACAACCATGGCCCACCTCCTTTGCAACTTGGAATGAAATTAAAATTCAACTCCAAGGTGGGACCATGTTAAGGATAATTTTTCAGCCATGAAGAGTTCAAAAAAAAAATAAAATGGAAGATCTTGCCAAGCAATCCAAGTTGGAAGATAAAATCAAAGAGTCCAAGTTTCTTTAAATACTCTACAAGTTGGATATCAATCAAGATACCATTCCAAATTTTGAAAGTTTGCAACCCAAGACTTTTCCAAAGAAAGTGTTGCACGTCCAACACCTCTATCCAAAGAAGATTTCACACGTCCAACACTTTGCCTTCCAAAGCTTCTCCATTCCAAGTTGGACATTCAATCCTTGATTGTAGATAAAACTTAAAGATTCAAATTTTGAATCTTGAATCAAGGAAGATAAGAAAGCCAAGAAAGAAAAAAAAAAAGAAAAGGCCAAAAGAGGCTCTACACGTTCCAAGCTGCCATGATGATACACTCCAAGTGGGGACCACATGCATCTCAAGATTTGTTTGAAATCTGAAATTTCAGATTTGAATTGATTTTTAGCCAAAGTGGGGCCCAAGAGAGGAAGTTGCATGAGACAAGAAGAATCCTAGGATTGTGGGCCAATCCCTTGAAACTCTCTCAAAACCCTCCTAATCCTAATCTAAATTGGACCCCACTATACTAATCCTTACCCAAACCAAAACCTTGCAACCCAAGCTATCAAAAAACCATAAAAAGACCCAATATGGGCTGCACGAGAATCCCACTCCCCCCTACTCTCTTGGACGACCAGCAACTCCATCTTCCCCTTTTCATTATTTTCCTCCATCTCTCCCTACTTCCATCACTACTTCATCCAAGGTCTTCTTAAAGGCACACCACCACTTGGATTTTTACGCCGTCGCTCCGCTGCCGTTGCTATCGTCACTCCATCATTGGACCAGCCATTCATCATCTTCCCTTGCTTGGATTTCAGATCGCAAAATGAGAGACGGTTGGATCGCCGTTCTAGACCGCGAGTCCTTCTCCTCCGTTTAGTGTTTCGGGTGTCTAAGGGTAAGTTTAGATGAACATTATTTTAATTTAAACAATCTTGTAATGGCTATTTGCATGTAATGGGGCTTTCTTTAATGAATCAAGTTCATGAGGTCTTGGTTTTCACCAATGGGTCAACATCGAATGTTTGTGTGTAAGTGACAGTACACACTTGGTGCGGTGGTCTTGGTTTTTATTGATGACATTCAGCAAAGTAGCTATTGCATTATTTTAGAATTAAAATCCATCTTTTTATTCTCTGATTTTATTTTATTTTATTTTATTTTTATTTTTAGGTATCTAAATAATCACTACAAATTGGTTGTTCTAACAACTCTTATGGTGAATGCAGTAATTAGATTAGACTAAGTTTTTAGTTTAAGATTTTTATTTCTAATTGTAATTAATATTTCAGACTTGTAATTAATTATTTCATGCAAGTAGGATACTTGATTTGTATAGATTTTATTAGGCTAGTACTAGTTTTCAAATAGGACAGGTTCTATTTAAGTGATTACTCCCTGTGGATCGACCTCGGACTTCACCGAGTTATTTATTACTACAATCGCGGCCTTGCACTTGGGGCAAACGATCAACATGCCTAATGTGTTCTTCTGGATCCACATCGGTCACGTCTCCATATAGGCCCCTCAGCCACTCCAGTCTAACCAACGAGCCCCACACACCTACTAACCCTTCGTGTGCCTGTTGGGATGTGACCCCAAGACCATGCTCTGCAAGTGTCTTTGACCGCTCAAATGACAGTTGCTCCACTAATACAGATTTTTCAGTGACCAGGATCCCTAGAATGGTGCCAACGTCATCAAGGGTAATCATCATTTCACCAAAAGGCATGTGGAATGTGTTTGTCTCAAGCTGCCATCTTTCCACAAATGCTGACACCATGTTCTTGTTGATGGAACGATAAGATGTCGCCACCAATGGAGCCAACCCCGAACGGCCAATGAGACGACTAAAAACGGTATTCTGCCTTCCCTCTAAATTCTATGCCCATTCACTGATTTTTTTGCCATGGCTTATGCATTTAAGTGGCGGTCTCTCCTGCAAAACGAAAAAAAAAAAAAAACAAATTAGTGGAGGTTAATAAATATTTAAAACATATTTACCAAGATTAATCACAAACCTGCTACTGCCAAATACTTGCAGCAATATGCGTCCGGAAACTAGGTAGCAGGCTCAAACTTGTAGCCCCACCAGCCCCCCCCCCCCCCCCCCCCCCCCCCCCCCCCCGCGGAATTTCTTCAGTCCTATTATGAGCAACAGTTGAAGTTCGTTCATGTACTTCTTCTGCCTGCTCGGAGACTTCGGTCTCCACTTCGGCTTTGGGTTGTTCTTCAACTACTTCTTCATTACCCTCGAAGTCATCAGCAATAAACCTCTGATGGAGTCTCCTGTTCGACGTTGTGGGTCGAATCCTAGAGGTCCTAGAGGTACTGGGCACATCCATATATCTGGAAAAAAAAAATTATTAAGACATAGTTCAACACTGAGTCACAGCCCGTTCGGCCCTGACTATCCGTGTGGAGATTATGCTCTCCGCGTTACATGGCCGTGAAAGTACAAAATGATCGGACCCACAATGCCGAGGAATTACAACCTGGTCGGCGTTACATGTCCGACTAAGATCTTTTTACTCGGACCCATAGTGCCGATATTTTAGTATTTTCACGGATCATCAGGTCCGAAAGTAATGACTTCTTTCAGACCCACAGTGCCGAGTGGGTCGACATTCACAAACACACAGAGACAGAAAAAACGATGACAATGGCTAGAGAAATGTGGGAGACAAAGGCGCATGAGGGAGGAAAAAAACTTTAAATAAACCAAATATTTGATCTTAAAAGAATACTGTAAGCATTTTTGAGGAAGCAAAAGGTATCGAAATCACTCACCGAGATTGGAAAGATAACGAATCACAGTAATGGACTTTGAAGAAGGCGCCACGAAGAACACAGAGACCGGTTTGAGAAGGTGCAACGAAATCGTCGATATCGGAAATGCAGAAATGTTCACTTGCCTCGTCGAGATCTCGTCGATTCAATGAATGGGAAGGAAGAAATGCAGAAATGGGAGGGAACAAGACGACTGAATACAGTGCGTAGATAGAAATGCAGGGAGAAAGATTGATGGACCGCGCTCCGAATGCTCGGGTTCCTACCGAGGTCGGCGGACGTGGGAGTCCGTTTGGTTCCGACCCTTTCGTAACCAGGGGGCAAGGGGGGCGTGCATCAACATTTCTTTTTTTGTGTGGGTGTGCCAGATTTTCTATTTTTACTTGGAATTGCAAGTGGTGATCCGGAGATCAACCTTCGCAAGTAAAAAGGAAATCAACTTCTTTCAAGTTTTCCATTGCACATATATTTAAGAAAAGAGACATTTTCTTGATTTGCCGTGAAAGGCGATTTTTTGGCATTTATAGCCGATTTTGGCGTTTATAGCCGATTTTTGGCGTTTATAGCCGATTTTGGCGTTTATAGCCGATTTACAATCCTTATCAATAATGAAAGACAAGAGTTGTGATTTTTTGTCACTTTTAAAAAAATACAAACTACAATGAAAAGCAAGAAAAGGAGGATCTAACTTCTCAGGAGATTGTGGGGGACCCGTTTAGATTGACGGTCGCAAGCCATATGTGGGCTTCGCCATCATCCATGCAGATGAGAACAGAGGATGCTATTGATTCGCTTGGCTTGGCTATAACCTCAGGTTTTTAGAGGACAAAGACCAAAAGGAGGTCCTATGTCCAATAAAAAGCCGAGTAGACGGGCTGAAAAGCCATATCTAAGCCATTGGAGGCAGGAGGAGAAGGCAAGGACCTTGGGGGGGTACCCCCAAGGGACTTTTGTCACCTTGTTGCGGTGGCCGGTGTAGAACTTCCGCAGAGTTTTCTCTCTTTTTCCTTTCTCTGGATTTCTGTCTGTGTGTTTGTGCTTTTTTCTCTGATGTTTCTGATGTTTTTTCTTCTTGGAGAGCTCTCCTATTTATAGGCTTTTAGGTAGCCTTTTAGGAGGGTTTATGGGCTTTTATTGTCATTAAGCCGCATAATGGGAGGAGTTACAAAATTGAATTGTTTATTTTGTAACTCCTTTTTCTTGGCTTCTGATTGGCCGGAGGAGATTGAGGGCATTTAATCGCCTTTAATCGCCATGATGGGAGGAGTTTCATGGGTTAAATGCCATGAATCTCTTGACTTGTAACTCCCGAATGCTTGCTTCTGATTGGGCCGTCCAAAGAAATGGATTAATGACTGTAATAAAGATAGTCAATTAATCGCATTAAGTGGTCGCCGAGCAGCTGAAGAGTCGCGGGCCGTGCCACGTCTTTTGGGATTCTTCTGTCGATGATCATCGATGGATCTTCATGTAGATCGACATCAGATGATCATGTAATTTCAGGTGTTTGTTGCCAACAGCGGGTCGGTGCCATCTGTCCTGTCGATTTCTCGATCGGTCGGGTAGAAAGCACACTTTTTTTGGTTGACCGGGTGGCGATCAATATTGTTTTCGATACTCTTGATGATTGACCCGTGTTTTGGACGGATGTCAGAGGACTTGGTGTCTCAAAAGCATGAATTTTGGAAAGTACCAGAGGCTGGGCTCTTCGAATCGCGAAAAAACGGCAAAAACCGGGGTTTCCGGGGCCTTCCCGGCGACCCCGGGTTCCAAGGTCGCCGGTGACCCTGGCCCAGGGTTGCAGGGGCCTGCGACCCTGGCCCAGGGTCGCAGGGGTCTGCGACCCTGGGGGGGTTTTCCCCCTTTCGTGTCCCGTTTTGTGTCCATTTTTGCTGTTTTTCGATTCTTTTTTCTCCTGTACTTTTCCTTGACATTTTGACCATTTATTGGCCTAATTTCTTTGTAGGAAACCTGATGAGAATCCTTGCATTTTATTTTGCAAAGTTTCCAATTTCCTGAGAAAGCCGAAGACTTTGTCGCGCAGAGCTGCCGATTTTCCGTCAGTAGCTGAAACTGGGTCAAACGATGTCGGAATGACCTGAAATTTGGTGTGAAGCCTCCTGAGCAATAAATAAGACCAACCATAGGCTTTTGTTTGAGTTTTGAAGCCGTTTGGGGTCCTATCACCTGTAGACTTGCTTTTTGTCGCGATGAAGATGTCGCGGTTTGATGTGCGGTCAACCGATGTCCGATTGACTTGAAATTTGACAGGGAACCTATTGGAGTCATTTTAAGATGATCCATAGGCTCTGTCTTGGAAACCATGGTCCCGGAGAGCTTTGCCGCCGAGAGGCCTGATTTGGCTTCCGAGCGTCAAACTATGGTCAAATGTTGTGGAAATGACCTGAAATTTGACGTGTAGCCCTTTATAAGCATTTTGAAGCCGTCCATGTGCTCTATCTGATGAGTAATGGCCTCGGTGGTTCTCGCCGCCGAGAGGCTTGATTTAGCTGTTCGAGGGTTGATGTAGGGTCAAACGTTGTCGGTTTGACTCGGAACTTGACGTGGAGCCTTTTGGAAGTATTTTGGGACTATCCATCGGCCCTGATCGAAGATTTGGTGTCTCCGATGCTTTTGCCGCCGAGAGCTCCTTTTCGGCTGTCTGAGAAGCGAAGTTAGGCCAAATGATTTTGAAATGGCCCGAAACTTCTTGTGTACTCCTCTTTTGGCTGTCTTGAAGAATCTTGCAGTTTTTGTTTGATTCTGACAAGATTTGATTTTTGGAAGCAGCATTGCCTATTTATGGCAGGTTGCGACTTCATGTAGCTCTTTGGATCTTGAAGAGGCAAAGTGACATTTTTTGTGTCAACAAATGCCCCCTCGAGGTACAGCGACGAGTTGCTTAACTTTTGTAGTCGATGTGCCTCGAAGAGATTTTTGAAGGAGAGCCTGTGACTTGACCAAGAGTCTTTGAGCAGTCTTTCTTTTTGGTATTTGTAGCCTTTTGAGCTTCCAGGGGAATTTTATGGTAGTGAAAGGGATCACATACCATCTCGAGGCAAAGTTTTGAAGATGACATCAGGGATGTGGATTTGGGTTTTGACCTTGTGACCTAACAGGCTATATGTGGCAGGTTAGGGGGTCGGGTTTGGTTTTGATCGTGTGACCCAACAAGCTGTATGTGGAATGTTGGGGGATCAATTTTGGTTTTGATCTTGTGACCTAACAGGCTGTATGTGGCAAGTTAGGGGATCAGGTTTTGGTTTTTGGTTTTTGGTCTTGTGACCTAACAGGCTGTATGTGGCAAGTTAGGGGACCAGGATTTGGTTTGTTTTTTGTGGAATGTCAATTTCAAGATTTTGGCTCAATTTGGTAGATGAGGCTGGATGGTTCGATTTTTGGAAGCTCATGGGGCTTGGAATTTTCTTTTGTATGGTCCAATCAACTCAAAAGAGGCATGGAACCATTTTTGTATGCTCTTGGTAAGAGGGATTTCTCTTTGACTAAAAGCCCAAATTTTTTTTTTTTTTTTTTTTTTGTCCCTAGGTCGTCAAACCTGGCTCATATGGGCTAACCCATGGGACCTTAAGCTTTTGAAATGGCTTAGATCTCATATGGTGTCATTTTTGTAAAGAATATCCAAAAATATCTCATTTGGATAGAGAATATCTAAGAATATCTTTACTTGGAGAGAATCTCTCATGATCCCTTTACTTTGGGATAGAATATCTCAAGATATCTTTCTTTTGGGAAAGAATCCGTCATAGATTTCTTTTTGGGAGAAAATCCTTCAAGATATCTTTCTTTTGGGAAAGAATCTTTCTAATCTCTTTCTTTTGGTAAGGTTACTAATTAGTAACACTTACCTCTTTCTTCTTTCCTTCTTTGGTTTGCTCTCCTCTATAAAAGCAAGGAGAAGGTTGGATCTCTTGCTCTTATTACTTTCTTTTGCAATAATCTCAAGAGGGCTTCAAGACCAAGAGTTCTTCTTCTTCAAGATCTACAAGACTTTTCTTCTTCTTCTCCATCAATGGCTTCAAGTAAGTTCTCCTTTTTTTTTTCAAGAAAACTCCATTCTAGGAAAAATAAAGTTCTTTTTTTCTTTTTTTTTATTTCTTTTTGTTTTCTTCTTTTTTTTTTCTTTCACGTGTTTGCTTCTTTTTTTTTCCACACGTTTTTTTTTTTTTTTGCTTTCTTTTCTTTTTCTCTTTTTTTTTTGTTTTGTTTTTTTTTTGTTGTTTGTGGGCCGTACGGACAGATCCGTACGGATCTGGCCTGTGGGCCACGGCCTGTGGGCCATCTCCCTTTTTTTTCTTCTTTTTTTTTTGTTTTCTTTCCCTCCTTTTTTTTTTGAGAAAGTTTCTTTTCTTTTTTTTTTTTTGTTTTCTTTCCCTTTTTTTTTAGAAAGTTTCTTTTCTTTTTTTTTTTTTTTTTTTTTGCTCATCATGATAATGCCCCTCTCTTTTTTTTTTTTGGCAAACCTAGATGTTCATGCATGCATTCAATTGTAAATTAAATTTGTAGCATGATGTGATAGCATACCTGAAAGTTTTCGCAAATTTGGGAATTTGGAGCTCGCAGTGATGTTGAGCCCTTCCTGATTTTGCGGAGACTTTGAGGTTTCGAAAGTTTGGAGTTTCGGAGCTCGCAGCGATGTTGAGCCCATCTTCAAGCTTTCTATTTCTTTCGGGATAGTTCCTTTTCTTCGGAATTGCCCCGTCATCATGTCAAAATTTCGCCAGATTTTTTTTAGCGAGATTCTGTCATTTTGATGTTTGATCTTTTTCTTTTCCATCCTTTTCAGGTGGTTCCTCCAGAGCGAACAAGGGTAAAGAGCCTGCTACAAGCGTACCTCGTCGATCTTCTAGATCTTCTAATCCGGCCGTTCAGCAGGCTTTTGAGAAGGTCCAGTATGTTGAGAGAAATTTGGAAGAGTGCGACTCCCTCAACAGAGATGAGATGAGGCAGCGACTGATCGCTCTCAAGGGAGAGGAATTCTATAAGATCATAGTAAGCAGTCGTCCATGGGTGATGGAAGATCAGAGCGTTTTGCCCAAGCCTACCTTCTTCTTTGGTGATGCAGTCCCTGATGACATGACATACCAGAAGAGATGTTTTCAGTTTTCTTTCACAGCAGATGGTGAGAAGAAGACTGTTGCTACCCGGTCGACGTTTGATCGCACCGTCTCGATTCTGAGCTTTGCCCCCACGTGCCCTAAGAGGGAAGATCCTCCAAGCTGGGTGAGAAGGACAAATGTAATCAAGACCGGGGTTTTTGTTGGCGGTTCTCCTGGATATACGGAGAGGTCGCCTGTTGACATGGACCTTTTGATGCCATCCAGCGGCTACCAGGGCTCTGATTATCCGTCGGTCGATTTGAGACCGGTGGGCCTTGGTATTTTCAGTGGTGACGGTAGCAATTGGATCAAGCCTTTTCGACTTCGAGGCCGTTTCAATGCCGACTCCGAATGGAAGTCGTGGACTGATCGCGTCCTGCTGATTGGTGGC
This sequence comes from Litsea cubeba, assembly GCA_012931725.1. Classification (NCBI taxonomy): domain Eukaryota; kingdom Viridiplantae; phylum Streptophyta; class Magnoliopsida; order Laurales; family Lauraceae; genus Litsea; species Litsea cubeba. The sequence continues at coordinate 54,753,093 of CM022949.1, forward strand.
GCTGTTTTGAAGGAAGCCGGGATTTTTGATGCGGTCCGCGCCTTTAGGGAGACCGTGATCTTTCCCGACGAGGCCTTCATGGCTATGCTGGAGTCATTCCTCCCTCAAACCAATACCTTCGTTGTGACGAATGGTGAGATTGGTTTTTCTTTGAAGGAGCTGAGCGCCATTACTGGATTGCCCATCCTCGGCAAACTCTATGAGGAGTTTATGCCGATTGACAGCGTCCTCGAGGGGCAGTCTGAGGAGTTCAGGCTTCTATACTTTCAGCTTGTCGCCTTCTATGATTTTTTGAAGGAGAAGGAGGGTTTGAAAGTTAGATCCAGCAGTTGGAAGAGTTTTAGCTCTTCATTCCCCAACTTTTTTGATAGCAGGGAGCCTTCTGATAGCGTGACCCAAGAAGCCGGAGCTCAAGATCCAAGTTCAAAGAAGATCTTGGCCATGCAAGAAGAGTTGAGAGATTTCTGTGCAAGTACAAACGCCATATGTCCTGACATTGCACTGCGGAGAGATCTCGCTGTTTACCTCAGTTATTGGCTTGGTGAGGCTGTTTTTGCTGGAGGAGATGGAACGCACATCAGGCCGCATTGTATTTTTCCGGCTTGTCAGATGGCGTTTGGAGAGCAGCTTGCTTTGGTGCCAGCTCTTTACTCCTACTTGTGTACCGAACTACAGGCTGCTGCTTTTTTGGTTCGGCTTGGGCTTCCCATGAATAGGGTATTTTCAGCCCATATCTTTTATTCGTGGTATGTATACCACTGTCCTGGCTTCCATCGGCTGGGTGCTGCACAGGATGATGATCCTCTGATGATTCGACTGGCTAAGGGCAAAGCCGTGTCCGAATCACTTTTGTTTGCCCGCATGAGGATCCGACGGTTCAGGGACGTCGAGATGGGGCAGTCTTCAGTGAAGCTTTCTCCGGAGTTGCGGAAGAAGGCTTTTGATTTTGGTGCCTCCCGAGACTCTACCAGGGCGGGGTCGGGAAGGCATTATTCCTTGACAAATGCAGAGAGAGAGTGGCTTTTTAGCATACGTGTCGGCACGATGGTGTACCGCAGACATCTTTTCGTCGACATCTAGCCGTATGTACCCTCTCGCTTTGCTTTGCAGCTGGGCTTTTCTCAAGGCGTTGTTGGAGCGCCTTCAAGCATGGTGAAGCGCTTTGGAGGCTTACAGGACGGGAGAAATGCATGGGCTTTCTATAGTGCTGAAGACACTACATCCATGATTTCTTATCCTGTTTTGCTGACTTCCCGGACTGCCGGCTTTGCGAAGTGGTTCGCGGAGAGCTTTTCGGCATATCGGGGGCTTTCCAAGAAGGAGCTTGATGTAAAGCTGGCATCTGAAAGGGCCTTGGAAAGTCGGATGGCATCCGGCGAGAGGAAGTTTGGGCCTTCCTTTCTGGAGAGAAGCACAAGATAGGCTTTCTCGGTGACCAGGGCGTCATTGGTTCTGAAGCTGTTCGAGAAATACCTGATGAGGCTTTGGAGCAGCTAGAACAGGAGGAAGCCGAACTTGGTGCTTGGATGCAAGCGGCACAGAGGCAAGCTTCCGTGGAGTCTACTGGCAAGAGCAGACCATCCAGTGAGGAGTCAAGTGGGAAACCTGACTCTGACAGCGGGGTAGGTTCTTCTAAGAAGCGAACCCGCCGGAGTAAGAGGGGGAGGAGTCATCATCACAGCAAGGGGCAGCATGAGGACTCTCCTAACTTGGAAGTTCCTCTTACTATCAATGAGGATGTGCCAGTGGATGCTGACGAGCCTCCAGAGAAGAGAAGTCGAGAAGAAGAGACCGTCGGTGAAGGTATGATTCTTCCTTTTTCTCTTTCCATTTCTTTTCATGGGATTTTTTTTTTCATGTTTTGATTTGCTTCTTGTTTTCTGCTTTTCTTCTTTTTTTTTTTTCTTAGCAGAAGAAGACTTGGTGATGCCTGAGGTCCCAACCGATGAGGTGGTGATGGATCCTGTTGAGGCACCTGAAGAAGAACCGAGGGACTCTGGAGTAAATCCAGAATCTCCAATTGGTACGACTTCTTTTGCTCCTTTTTTTTTTGAGTTTGTGACTCGGTTTGCTAACTTTTTTTTTTGTCAGCTGACTTGCCACAGGGTTCTGATGACTTTGAACCATCGATGGACGCAAATGTTGATGATGCTTTCGATGAGTTCATGGAGGAAGAGAGTGTTCCGCCAGTCGTCGAAGAAGGTATTTTGTAGTAATAACCCTGATAATGATTTTCAAACAGGATTATATTCATATCTTTTTGTGTTTCTTTGGCAGGTTTTGAAGTGACAGAGGAAGGTCCGTCGCTTCCAGAGCAAGGGATGCCAGAGGTTAATCCAGAGGTAGAGACTCCTGGGACCAGTTCTGACAATGTTGAGGAGATTCCTCGCGCTGAGATTCCTTCCCGAGCAGGAGCAGCTTCAACTGGAAAGAGTTCTTTTGTTACTCTTTCAACAGATGATGACATGAGCAACCGACCAACGGAGTTGGGCGAATCTTCAGCTGGGCCATCTCTTCTTTTTGCGAAGAAGGTGGTGGTGCGAGTTCTGAGCTCTTGGATTGAGACTCTCTTTTCTGGGCACTTGGAAGCCGGATTTAGCATGATCCAGCATGTGCGTGAGATTCTCGGTGATGCTGAAGAGGCTGGTCTGGATGTCACATATGCCAGGGCGATCGTTAATAGGATCATTGAGCTGGGTGACAAGTGGTTTGAGACCATGGGTTTTCCTGACGATCAGTTCTTCAAGGAGATGTTCTTGGACCCTGCGGATAAGGCTCAATCTGACCTGGATGAGGCTACAGAAAGCAAGAAGCAGGCAGTCCGAGAGAAGAACTTAGAAGAAATAACCATCATTAGGCTGACACATGACCTTAACATCCTTGATAGGGAGGTCGATCAGGCCAGGAAACGTCTTGAGCATCTGCAGGCACAAGTCGCTGCCAAGTGGACTGAAATAACAGAGGCTCGTGAAAGGGAGACTGCTCTGATTCACCGAGTTGAGGATGCCATTCGAGTTCTCAAAAGGAAGTCTGATGAGGACAAACAATGGAAAACCGCTCGAAGGAAGCTTCCCAGTGCAGAAGAAGGGTTACAGCCCACCCCAGCATTTCATGGCAGGTTCCTGAAGAAGCGTGCCTTGGAATCCTTGACGGATGAAGCCAAAAGCTTGCTTAAGGAGCTGAACTCTTGGCTGGAGACCATTTTTGATTGAGCTCCTGTATACAGAAACCATCCTTCTTTCTTTTTTTTTGGTACCACTTGTGTTTTTTTTTTGTACTCTTTTTTTGTAGTGCTTGTGAACACTTTCTTTTTTTTTGGTACCACATGTATTTTTTGGTACTCTTTTTTCTTTTTTTTTGTGTAGTGCTTGTGAACACTTTCTTTTTTTTTTGTTATCCCTGCGCTCACTTTAATCTTTTTGTGATAAAAGTAATTGCTAAGTGGGATGCTCTCTTTTTTTTTTTTGTTATCCCTACGCTCACTTGAATCTTTTTGTGATAAAAGTAATTGCTAAATGGGATATTTTTTTTTGTTATCCCTACGCTCACTTGAATCTTTTTGTGATAAAAGTAATTGCTAAATGGGGTTTGATCAAAAGGTTGTCATTTTGTGAAAATCTTTTGTCAAGTAATTGTTTTGGCATAAAAGCCAGGTTTTTGTTTGTGGCATGGAAGCCAATTTTGGCATGAGAGCCAGCTTTTCTTGTGGCATTGATAGCCGAGTTTTTTTTGTGGCATCTATAGCCGGTTTTGGTGGCATTGATAGCCGGTTTGCGGCATTGATAGCCGGTTTTTGGTGGCATTGATAGCCTGTTTTGTTTTGGTGGCATTGATAGCCGGTTTTTTTTTTTTTGAAATCCAAGTTTTTTTTTTTGTTTGTGGCATTGATAGCCGGTTTTGTTTTGGTGGCATTGATAGCCGGTTTGTGGCGTTTATAGCCTGTTTTGATGGCATTTATAGCCGGTTTGGTTTTCAAAAAATGCAAGTATCGACTAAAAGTCGCCTCCCTGCTGAATGTTCTTGCAAGTATCGATGGAATGTCGCATCCTTGCTCATTCGGTTGCGAGTATCGATGGAATGTCGCATCCTCGCGGATTTGGGTGCAAGTATCGATGGAATGTCGCATCCTTGCTTTTCAAAAATTTTGGTTTTGCGGGTACTGACTTGATGTCGTTTCCCCACGATTTTTGAAATTTGTGGTTTTCTCGAACCTTTGGGTTATGGATATCAACTGAAAATGTTGCGTTTCCATGGTTTTGGATTTTGCAAGTATCGACGAAATGTCGCTTCCCTGCGATTTTGGAAGTGTCGAACGTGGTTCGCTTGCTTCCGATTTGTGCGAGTATCGACTAAGCGTCGCTTCCTCGCGGTTTTTGAAAAACCATTTTTTTTGTTTAAAGACACGAGGGTCATAAATTTTGACCTAAAACCATTTTGGCGGTAAAAGGCAGGGTAGACTAGGGTGGAAATCCCTGAATCCGGATTTTTGTTTCAAACCATGAATTTTGGGTTCAAGGGTTGAAAATTTTGGTCAAGCTAGGGAAAGGTTCCTAAACTTGGATATATATATATTTTTTTGAACAATGAAACGATGAAAGTAAGCATTGTTTTAGATTTCTAGAAATTTCAACATTTGATATGAAAATTCTAAAATAGATGGTGGGTTTAGCGAGCGTGTACCTGGAAACCGGTTTTGGCCATACAGGCATTGCTCTTACCCAGTTGGGTAAGTCTTCAAGGGTAGTACCGCTTTAAGAACTTGCCATTGATGGGCAGCATACATCTGTCACCTTCCATGTTTAGGAGTGCGTATGCGCCATTGGAGAAAACTTTGTCGATGACATAGGGTCCCTCCCATTTTGGCTCAAATTTGCCTTTGGACTTGTGAGCGAAGACCATTGGTCTTTTTACCGCAAGAACTAAGTCACTCTTTTTGTAGGCGCGTTGCCTGACCTTTTTATCGAAAGATCCTGCCATACGTGCTTGGTAAAGTTCAATGCTTTGTTGAGCTTCGAGCCGTTTCTCATCGAGATTGTCCAGCTCATGGAGTCGCAATTTGACATTGCTTTCTTGAGTCATGTCATTTTGCAAGGATACCCTCAAGGAAGGAATTTGTACTTCCAAGGGCACGACAGCTTCGCATCCATAGACCAAGGAGAATGGTGTGCTATGGGTTGGTCCTCGAACGGTGGTTCGATAGGCCCACAAAGCTTCAGACATTTTGTCGCTCCAGTCTCTTTTGTGATTAGAGACCATTTTTTTGAGGATTTTGCAGAGTGTCTTGTTGAAAGCTTCTGCTAACCCGTTTGCTGCCGGATTGTATGGAGTCGAAGGACAGCTTTGGATTTTGTATTTGTCGCAGAACCTGTAGAATCGATGATCCCGGAACTGTGGTCCGTTATCATGGACGAATCTTTTGGGTATGCCGAAACGACAAATGATGTTGGTGCGTAGGAACTGAAGGACTGATGAGGTCTTCATTTCGTTAAACGCAAATGCTTCTGACCACTTGGAGAAGTAATCCGTAGCGGCGAAGATGAAGCGATGACCTTTGCTTGAAGGGGGAGAAATAGGACCTATGATGTCCATACCCCAGGCTTCGAAAGGCCATGAGATCGCTGTAGGATGCAGCCATTCTGGAGGCATGTGAATGTAATCTCCATGAACTTGGCATTGTTGGCAGCGCTTAGCAAATTGCATTGCGTCAGCTACCATGGTAGGCCAGTAATATCCTAACCTTTTTATCTGATCATAGAGCTTAGGTCCAGCCTGATGAGCTCCACAAAGACCAGCATGAACTTCTTTGAGTGTTTCTTCAGCCTCTTGTTGTGACAAGCAGCGTAGAAGTACTCCGTTGAAGGATTTCCTGTAAAGGATTTTTGAAGGAATATCCAAATGGAAGCTTGGGGTTCGCCTTTGGATGCTTACCCGTTCTTTTGGATCTTCAGGTAGGATTCCGAACATAATGTAATCAATGAACGGATCCCTCCAGTCGCCAATTGAAGTTTGAAGGATTGAAATCCGACTTCCGACCACTTGGTGCCATTCAGCAACTGCTTGGTGTGTGTTAAGAGGAGGAAGGATTCTCCTTTCGCACACTGCGATTTGCATGTTTTCCCCTTCCTGGATTGCCATGGATGCGGCAAGTCCGGCTAGGGCATCTGCACGTATGTTTTCACCTCTACGAATGTGGGTGATGTGACAGATGTCAAACTTTTGCAGAAGTGATTGTGCCTTGTTGTAGTAGGGCAACAAATCTGGCTTCCTGACTTCAAATTTCTGATTCATCTGGTTGACGATCAGTTGAGAGTCTCCAAAGACTTCCAGCATGGTGATACCGGATTCGATGGCGAGTTCCAATCCTAAGATCAGAGCTTGATATTCAGCTGCATTGTTTATACATGGTTCCAGTAGCGAGAAAGCGTGTGGAACCATGTATTTGTCGGGGCTAACAAAGAGGATGCCAACTCCCGAGATCAGCTGTCTTTTTTCATTTGTCCTGGTTGCACCGTCAAAGTACATGTCCCAGGAGGCACTTTGTGAGAAAGTCTCCACATTGTAGACTGGTTCGTCTGGGAGATCATCTCTGAGTGGAGAATCTTTAGGCAATGGATGCTCTGCGAGGAAGTCCGCTAGAGCTTGCCCTTTGATTGCTTTTTGTGGTACATACCTAATATCAAATTGTGACAGAAGGATGGACCATTTTGCCAGTCGAGCATTGAGAGAACCTGCCTTTGTGACAAGGACCTTCAAGAGGTTGACCCTCGAGACCAGGTAGACTGTGTTGGAAAGCAAGTAGTGACGCAGCTTTTGTACAGCGAACATCACTGCAAGGCATTCTTTTTCGACTGGAGAGTAGCGATGCTCTGCACCTACTAGCATGCGGCTGAGGTAATATAGAGCAGCTTCTTTTCTTTGATCATTTTCTTGCGCAAGCAGAGCTCCCAAAGAGTGATCAAGGGCTCTTATGTACAAGATGAATGGTTTTCCAGTGGTAGGAGCAGCTAACACTGGAGGTTTTGTCAGGTATGACTTGATGTCTTGGAAAGCAGCTTCAAAGTCAGCATCCCAGACAAAGTTTACACCCTTTTTCATCAACCGGGAGAATGGACGGCATTTCCCCGAGAGATTGGAGATGAACCGTCTGATGTAGGCCAATCTCCCTTGAAGCCCTTTGAGTTCTCTCAAGGTTCTTGGAGAGGGCATTTCTAGAATGGCTTTGACTTTTATGGGGTCAAGCTCTATTCCTGCTTTCCGAACTAGGAATCCGAGGAACTTACCCGACGAGACGCCGAAGAAGCATTTCAATGGATTCATTCGCAGTTTGTGTTTGCAAAGCCGGATTGTAAGTGCTCTCATCAGACGATGCTTCGGAAGAGCTATAATCCCAAATTATCACATTACAGGAAGCTCTGACAGGAGACGTTGCCTGATCGGAGTCAGACTCATCCTCGGATGTGAGAGGATCGTCTGTCCAGCAATTTTCTCCATTTTCAGGAGTTAAGGGAGGATGTACCTGGTGGTCTTCAGGGACTTCAGGCTCTGGATTGCGAGGAGGCTCGCTGACGCGTTCTTGCTCTTGTTCTAGAGCGAGTCGCTGCAAGATCCTTGCATATTCTTCAAGATCAGGCATGGGAGCCGGATCTTCTTCTTCATCATCTCTTTGTGGCTCAACATTGTTGATTCCCACTGGAGTAATGAGAGGTGCTGGGTCAGCAGCATTTTCTTGTACAGCTTCTTGGTCTTCTTCATCATCAGACCAGGATCCTTGTGGCTGTAGGGGGTTATACCAGATTACTGGCATAAGATGAGACTCAGGAACCCATTCTTCATCGGAGAGATATTCTCCTGTTTCAAGGGACTCCTCCCACTCATCTGTGTAGTTGGATTCGAATCCATCATCGGTGTCGCTGGATTCGTATCCATCAATGGAGAATCCAACTACCGAATTGCAGGAGTATGATGCCTCCTGTATGGCTTCTTTGAATTGAGGTGGCATGAAATCACTGAGAGTGAATTTCCTTACCCCCTTTGAAGTCTCTGGAAGGGATGTTTTTGTTACCTCCAGTGAAGCGGTAGAGGAAGCCTCTGCCTTTTCTTTGACCTCTAGTTTTGGCTGGGTCTTCTCTTGCCGTTTGAGCTTAAGGAGATGTTTCCTAGCCTGCCTTCGCTGTTGAGCTGTAGGCTTTGTTTTCACGACCTCCCAATTTTTATCTTCCAGGAGATCGGGATGTACCCATATCGGTTGTCCGTCTGGTGTCGGGTAAGGAACCAGTTCCTCGGACGCTTCGATTGAGTTTATCACCTTGAAGGAAGTAGTGATCTTCTTCTTCGGTGATCTTGATGTTTGTCCACATGTCACCATGTTGACGGAGGCAGACCCATAGTTTTTGTCAAAGGTGATGACTCCGTTTTTCCACATCTCATTTATTTTCTCTCTCACAACGAAGCATTGATTGAGAGGATGCGAGATCATCTGGTGGTATGGACAGTACCGAGGATCGTTGGTTTTGCCAACATCACCCGGTCTTTTTGGTTCAGGCAAGGTGAGCTTGCCGTTTGCCACAAGAGCCCCGAAGATTTCATCAACATCTTCATCAAACGGGTATTTCTTCTCTACTCGTTCTTTGAAGGCATCAGAGAGTTCAGGTCTCTTACCAACAGCTTTGTTTTCAGCTTTCTTTGGTGGCTGAGGAGCTGACTTGGTCTGCACATTGACTTTAATCACCGTTTCAGCTTCCATGGAAGCTTCTAGGAGTTCTCCCAGGTTTTTTGATTTGTTGCCGATGATCATGGAGCGGATTCTGGCTCTCATGTTGTTTCGGCAGATGTCGACTAGCGACGCTTGTGGCAATACATCAGAGCATTTGTATGCCATTGCTTTCCACTTGTGAATGAAGTCATATGTTGATTCATTCTCCCCCTGTTTTAGGCTGCACAGCTGAGCCATAGTAGCGGGGTGATCCTCACCTTTGAAGTGAGTCAGGAAGCGTGTCTCTAACATGGCCCAGTTTTGGATTGAGTCCTCCGGCAGAGTGGAGTACCAATCGAAGGCCGTACCTTTTAGGGTACTTGCAAAGAGGCGGATCTTGAGTGCATCTTGATCCGTGATAGCTCCCGTCAGGATCTTGAAGTGGATGACGTGCTGTCTGGCTGATCCTTTCCCCGTATATGTTTGGAGAGTAGGATGCTTGAATTTGGTGGGGAACGGGACCGAGTCCATCCATAAGGGATATGGTGGCTTGATCCCATGCTCTTTGAGTATATCCTCTTCTTTTGCTTTGGGGAGGATACCGTCTACGTCCTTTTTGGTAAGGGCGCGTGACTCATTTTCTTCTCTATTTACCTCGTCGTCTTGATGATTCGGAGGAGGTTCATTGTTCGCCTGATTTTGGAAGGCGAGGAGAAGGTTTTCCATCAGAGTTTCAATCCTCTGCTGGCCCTGTTCCAACTGCTGGATGCGGGTGATCGCATCTTCTGGAGGTGGATTGCGGGGTGGTGGCTCAGAATTTGTAGCCAAGACATTCATCCTTCGTGATTCGAACGAAGAAACTGCCCTGGTGACTGAGCTGGGGCTCATTCTTTCTGAAGAGGAGCTTGAGGAAGGATCACTCTGCTGTCCTTTGCTTGAAGGAGCAGGGGATTCTTCTGAATGTCTTCTTGTCCTGGAGACGCTGCGGGTCATCGGACGTCGGACATGGATTTTTGTTGCTGATTTTTGGCGCCTTCTGGTTTTTCCAACCATATGGACGGCAGCAACTTGGTTGGGTCTTTCTTTTTCGACCCATTTAGGAGAGACTTGAAGTGTTGGAGGCTGGGTCCTTTGCTTCTCTAGTCTCTTTTGTCGGTATGACGCGCGGCGGCGTATACGACGAGCAATTTGAGCTTCGGTCAGCTCTGACTGGGCTTTGACGATGAAGGATGTGCTCCCTCGGGCGCAGCAGCCGAGCCTGTCTTCTCTGTAGCTGGGCAAGGACAGGATGCGAACCCTGTCCTTCGCCTGTTGCAGCGAAGCTTTGAATTTTTGAAGTTCGGCCCCTGTAGAGATGAAGGGTCGAACTGCAGGTTTGTAGGCCTTAGCAGGTGCTTGTGGAGGCCTTGTGATGCATGACTTGATTTGGGCTTGTAGGAACAAGCCGGCTCATGCTGGGATGACTTGGAAGTCAGGTTGGAGATGGGTCTCTCCTCTTTCATGTAAGCAAGAGGATAGAACTGGTTCTCTTTGAGTGGGGCCAGGAATGCTGGCTTAGTGGATGTTTGGGACCTTCTCTGTTTTGGTGAAGGTCTTGGGGACCAAGTCTTGGAGTAGACCTGGTTGTTTGCAGGTTGAGGCTTCGTGGGGCTGCCACGGGCTTCAGGCCTTCTGGTGCTCGCCTTTGGTGTCATGGTAGTGACACGTTGAGAGGCGAGTTTCTGCTTCTTGGAGGGAGCAGTTTGTTCCTCAGGAAGTGGGAATGGTCCTAGCGTCCCAAAGACGATAGTCCGGGGAGTCGAGGTCGACCCGGAGTTCAGAGAGTTGCCGAGGGAGTTGACACTTCGGCAGCTGATGGGGCGCTTGTAGGTGCGCGTGGTTTGCTTCTGTTGAAGCATGAGTTGGTGCTTGTTTTCGTCGAAAGTAATGGTTAGTGAAGCTGCCATTGTTAGTTTTCGAAAATTTCTGAAAACAAGACCACATCCATTAGTAATCACAAGAATATAATGATCATAAATGGGAAGTTCTATGGTTTCGTCTTTTCAAATTGCTAGAGGAAGATGACCCAAGCAACATGAAGAAGGCAAAACGCCATAGAGGGTACAATTGTTCTGATCGCAGGTATTGTGAGACCCCACCCCTGGTGGGCCCTCAATGTGAATTTGAATACTATATATTAGCCTAAGTATTTTAGTTATACTAATTATGGGGCTTAGTGAGGGTAGTTATGTATTTTCCTAGGGTTAGTCTAGTAGTGTAATTAGTAGAGTCAATAGGGGGTCTTTTGTTATTCTTAGAGTTAGTTAGTTTGTTAGAGGCCCTAGCTAGAGTTTTGTATTTACTATAGGGGGTTTGCACCAAAGAATCTTCTAGAAGCCCACCTAAAGACCCAAATACCCTCTACCCTAACCCTAATCCTATTCTAACCCTAAGGGCAATCTTGTCCCTAACCCAAAAACCCAACCTATATAAACAAAACCCTCCCCTGCCCAAACGAGTACTGTTCATCTCCTTTTTCCTCTCTCAAGTTTCAATCTCTTCTCTCTTCTCCTTCCCCAATTCTCTCCAACGAACCCTCATCTTCCCCTCCAATCTCTCTTTTCTCTTCCTCGCCCCAGAAATCCCTTAACAGAAGGCCAGCCGAGATCGACCTGCACCATAAGAGCTACTGTCGAGACCCTTTCTCTTTTTCCCTGTGGTTCTCTCTTTTCCTTCTACCTTCAATTGATCCAGGCAAGTGCACTGTGCTGGTAGTCTAGATTGCATGTTTCCTTCCTTTGATTTGCAGTAGAATTCCAATTTGTAATATATATGTTTAGATCGATCCTTGAGCATGTTTGTTTGGTTCCTTTGGCCATTGATGGATGGGATTACCTCATTTGGATGATCAATGGCCGGTTGATGATGGATGGATGATGTAGGAATGATTTATTTTTTTCTGTAATGGTCTATGGAGAATCCCGGAAGAATTGGGTCACGGGAATGAGTTTCCGGAGATGGAATGACGAGAACCCACCTCGTTGTGTTGTGATCGGAATCGAAGTAGGACCTCCCTTGGTAGATCAGGACCCTACGTCTATGTGAGGGGGCCTGTGCGACCATAGGGTGCTACTTGATCTGGATTCTGATCAGAGGTGGACCACCATTCCTGTGCTTAATGAAGAGGAGTTGTGTCCTGTCGCAGAACTGGGTTCTGTAACAGAACACAATACTGATAGGAGAGATGGGCAGAGTCCAGCGATGGCCGAGCTCAGCATTTGCAGAGCCCAGCGGTTGCCGAGCTCAGCATTAGTGCAGCTCAGCAACTGCCGAACTCAGTACTTGCAGACCCCAGCGGTTGCCGAGCTCAGCGATGGCTGGATTCCACGCTAGCCGAACTCAGAGTTCTGCCGAGCATAATGGTTAGGATGAGGTTCGCGTTTAGCCGAGCTAAGTGTCTAGGCCGAGCTCAGTGCTCAGCCGGGTTCAGTGTTACGGCCGAACTCAGTGTTATGGCCGAACTCAGTGTTTTACTGAGCTCAGCGCCAGACCGGACTTCGAGCTTAGCCGAACTCAGTGCTTAAACCAAGCTGAGCTTGACCAACCTCAATGCCTAGCCGAACTCAATGCATTTTTTCTGAACCTAGTTGGGTGGCCGAACTGAGCTAGGCCTTTGCCGAGCTGAGTTGGGTAGCCGAACTGAGTATTCAATTGAGCTCCATTGCTTAGCCGAACTCCGAGATGGATTTCCAAAAAAGGCGGGATTTCAACAAAGGAGACTAGAACCTGGGACATTCCCTTCAGCCAGGATTCTTAGTGTGCACGGCCAACTACCCAGGCCAGGGAGTTAGCCGAACTCACAGGAAGTCCTGGACAAGCAGGCTTTGCCTGTAGGGTGTTTTTCCTTCTCTGGTCCCAGTGTGCCGAGCTGACCGCCCAGGCCAGGAGGTCGGTTGAGCACACTGTGTACAGTGACGATCCCCAGATTCTAATTTCTATTGTTGCAATCATATGTAGGGCCCATTGACCATTCAAATAGGCTTCCATCACTGTGCCAGCCACGAGTCAATGGTACGGCTCAACCTTGACTCGTGGGGTCCACTAATTAAAGTCCAGGTTATGTAATCTTAGATGATTCGACCTTTATACGTTACCAAATGATGCACATAACTTCTAAGCACCAAACACAATATTCCTTAGCATCTGTGGTTTCACTTAAAGATCGAATTACCTGAGATGGACCTGTATCCGAAAGTGGACCATTTACCTAGGTTGGACTGTTGCTATCTCCCTATGATTCGTATACTTGGAGATTCATCTCCCTCATACTATGACTATCACTCTATTGTCCTTATTATTGCTCATACCTGTTAATTAAATGGAAAATGGAGGACCTAAACCTAGGAATACTTAGAGGTGACCCGGTAATCTGATTGGGTGGATCATTGACCCGTGTCTGTGGCTAGGCGGGCCCTTTTTATGGCCTAAGTGGATGTGAATTACCCTAGAATGGAGAGGTTAGATTGTATGGGCTTGTGACCCATTATGGACGTAGATGGATCATATGTCATTGAACATGGACTTGTGTCTCATATGGATTGTTATAGACCAGGCCAAGTATTTGGTGGGCCTTGGTACGGATCCAATGATTGGAATTGGACTTGGACTATGATCCACAGTTTATATTGAGTACTTGGACCTCTTAGGGACTTTTGTTAGGACCTTGTTCACGCAAGGCAAAGCCTAGACAGACACAGACCTTTATTATTTCCGAGTCGGCATAGACATTCACTCAGTTGATTTAAGCTCAGCCAGTTGGACTGATCATCACTGGTAGGAGCTATTGAGATTTGTTGTGTGGCTATCATGATGAGCACTGTTGGGACGGACGGTGTGATGCCGGTTCCGGTCGTTGTGGATGATGTTGATGATATTTTGCAGGGTTAGTAATCCCTAGCATTAGCTTAGGATCCCTACCGCGACTGTGTTCAGTATGGGAGGGCCGCGGCATAATATCCCGCGGTGACCAGCTTATGTGGATGTGTCATATTGTGTAGGTTTATTACTGTTATACTTATTATGATTCTACATTGTTATCTTGCACGACTGCATAGCATATGTACCTTTGTTACTCTCTTAACTTTATACATGTCTCTACTCATTTTGATGCATACATTCTATATTATCTGCATATTGTGACTTGCCAGATCTTTAGATCTGACCCACTCTTGGTGCTTAGGTCTTGACCCCGAGTTCGAGGGCGATGCGTTCGCACTCGTTGAGGTGCCCGTAGCAGGCGACTACGGATGGGGACCGGTCGACCATGAGGTCGAGCCGGAAGGTGGAGAGCCGACACTAGCTGCAGGGGTTTGAGCGTTCCTTTGTTTAGGGTTTTTTGAGAGACACTTGTTGTGAGTTGGGTAGTAATGAAAAATATGTAATTAAACTTTGATTTGTTATCACTATACATTCAGGCTGGACTTCAGCCCTTCTACATTTGACATATATACGATGATACCTTATGCTTCCGCTATCTCTGTATGGCTTCCGCTTATAATACGCTTCCGCAATAATAACTGTTGTTACATTATTGTTCAAAAAGTTTTAAATTGGACCTCACTGCGGACCTACGATCTTGGAAGTTCTCGGATTTTCCGGGAAGTAGCGCGCCAATTTCGGTACTTTGACGATCTTTTCGGTATCCGGAATTGGGGCGTTACAGGTATGGTAAGCCCAGAATGAGCGTCCCAGTGACTGCTAGAAGCAATTGTGAACTTAAATTCGACTTATCGAGAAGCAGAGCTTGCTCGAGGTAAGAAGAATATAAAGTTGGAGTTACAAATGTGCCGGTCGCAATACAGTAGACCCTGAAAGGGCGTACCAGTACCGCTAGACACAAATGTTTTGAGACCGCATCTATGAGATGAGATTCTCTGTTTTGAAAGGTCAAGATTGGATTCATCAAAGAGAGCAGATGGTATTCCAATCTGAACACGGTCTCAACGATTTCCGTGAGCGCCAGTGTTCAGAAAGAAATGAACCATAATTTCTCGGATCTGAATCTAAAAATGACGAGTTTTTTTTTTTTTTTTGAAAAGCCAATATCGGGTTCATCAAAGAGAGCAAAAGGCATTCCATTCTGAACACGGTCTCAACGATTTCCTTGAGCGCCAGTGCTCAGAAAGGAGAAGACCAAGATTTCTCCAATCTAACCCAAAATGACGGAAGTTTTTTTTTTTTTTGAAGATTTTGAAGATTTTTTTTTGAAGATTTTTTTTTTTTTTTTTTAAAAAAATCTTTTTTTTTATTTTATATTTTTTTTATTTTATTTTTAAGATTTTTTTTTTAAAAAAAAAATTTATTTTTTATTTTTTATTTTAAAATTTTTATTTTTATTTTTTAAAAATTTATTTTTTTTTGTTTAAAAGACGAGAGAGTACACATAGGCCTCCTAACCCGGTCTTATGAAATCTTGATTGATAGAATTGCCCCCAGGTAAGGGTAGGATTACTTAATGAACCCGTTTGGAGGACCCTTGCCTAGAACAGTCAAGCTGTCTCCACACTCTGGACAAGGCTTTTCTTTGAATCAACCATGATCAAAGAACACAGTTGGTTTAACCTTAGTGGTCTATGTCTTTTTTTTATTATTATTATATTTTTTTTATGAACTCATCGAAGAGAAACAATGGCCCAAAACCTTAGTCGAACAGGCTCAACATTTCTGCAAGCGCGATGAACGATAGGAACGGATCAAGGTTTCTCAATTTTGAATCCAAATTGAGAAATCTAAAATTTTATATATATATATATATATATTTAGATCTTTAATGAACTCATCGAAGAGAAACAATGGCCCAACCCCCGATCCGAACACGGTCTCAACGATTTCCGTGAGCGCCAGTGCCCAGAAGGGAGAGGATCAAAGTTTCTCAATTTTGAATCCAAAAATGAAAAATCTGATTTTTTTTTGTTTTTTGTTTAAAAAAATTTTTTTTTTTTGAAAAGAGAAAGAGTGGAAATAAATTCAAAGAATTAGAAATTTCCAAACAATAAATCTCATCTCATTTTTTAGATGCGGAATTCAACACAGGCCACCAATTATAAAGTAGCCAAGGAATTGAGAAAAGAAATATAAGCATAGAGCAAAATATATGATATGCAAATATTTCATTTCTAGCATCGTGTTCTCAAATAAACGGGTCCCACCGGGTGGAGCCAGCTTGATGGACCGCGCTCCGAATGCTCGGGTTCCTACCGAGGTCGGCGGACGTGGGAGTCCGTTTGGTTCCGACCCTTTCGTAACCAGGGGGCAAGGGGGGCGTGCATCAACATTTCTTTTTTTGTGTGGGTGTGCCAGATTTTCTATTTTTACTTGGAATTGCAAGTGGTGATCCGGAGATCAACCTTCACAAGTAAAAGGAAATCAACTTCTTTCAAGTTTTCCATTGCACATATATTTAAGAAAAGAGACATTTTCTTGATTTGCCGTGAAAGGCGATTTTTTTGGCATTTATAGCCGATTTTGGCGTTTATAGCCGATTTTTGGCGTTTATAGCCGATTTTGGCGTTTATAGTCGATTTACAATCCTTATCAATAATGAAAGACAAGAGTTATGATTTTTTGTCTCTTTTAAAAAAATACAAACTACAATGAAAAGCAAGAAAATGAGGATCTAACTTCTCAGGAGATTGTGGGGGACCCGTTTAGATTGACGGTCGCAAGCCATATGTGGGCTTCGCCATCATCCATGCAGATGAGAACAGAGGATGCTATTGATTCGCTTGGCTTGGCTATAACCTCGGGTTTTTAGAGGACAAAGACCAAAAGGAGGTCCTATGTCCAATAAAAAGCCGAGTAGACGGGCTGAAAAGCCATATCTAAGCCATTGGAGGCAGGAGGAGAAGGCAAGGACCTTGGGGGGGGTACCCCCCAAGGGACTTTTGTCACCTTGTTGCGGTGGCCGGTGTAGAACTTCCGCAGAGTTTTCTCTCTTTTTCCTTTCTCTGGATTTCTGTCTGTGTGTTTGTGCTTTTTTCTCTGATGTTTCTGATGTTTTTTCTTCTTGGAGAGCTCTCCTATTTATAGGCTTTTAGGTAGCCTTTTAGGAAGGTTTATGGGCTTTTATTGTCATTAAGCCGCATAATGGGAGGAGTTACAAAATTGAATTGTTTATTTTGTAACTCCTTTTTCTTGGCTTCTGATTGGCCGGAGGAGATTGAGGGCATTTAATCGCCTTTAATCGCCATGATGGGAGGAGTTTCATGGGTTAAATGCCTATGAATCTCTTGACTTGTAACTCCCGAATGCTTGCTTCTGATTGGGCCGTCCAAAAGAAATGGATTAATGACTGTAATAAAGATAGTCAATTAATCGCATTAAGTGGTCGCCGAGCAGCTGAAGAGTCGCGGGCCGTGCCACGTCTTTGGGATTCTTCTGTCGATGATCATCGATGGATCTTCATGTAGATCGACATCAGATGATCATGTAATTTCAGGTGTTTGTTGCCAACAGCGGGTCGGTGCCATCTGTCCTGTCGA
The DNA here is from genome assembly GCA_012931725.1 of Litsea cubeba. Taxonomy (NCBI): domain Eukaryota; kingdom Viridiplantae; phylum Streptophyta; class Magnoliopsida; order Laurales; family Lauraceae; genus Litsea; species Litsea cubeba. Next base: position 54,770,304 of record CM022949.1, read on the forward strand.
TTTCTCGATCGGTCGGGTAGAAAGCACACTTTTTTTGGTTGACCGGGTGGCGATCAATATTGTTTTCGATACTCTTGATGATTGACCCGTGTTTTGGACGGATGTCAGAGGACTTGGTGTCTCAAAAGCATGAATTTTGGAAAGTACCAGAGGCTGGGCTATTCGAATCGTGAAAAAAACGGCGAAAACCGGGGTTTCCGGGGCCTTCCCGGCGACCCCGGGTTCCAAGGTCGCCGGCGACCCTGGCCCAGGGTCGCAGGGGTCTGCGACCCTGGGGGGGTTTTCCCCCTTTCGTGTCCCGTTTTGTGTCCATTTTTGCTGTTTTTCGATTCTTTTTTCTCCTGTACTTTTCCTTGACATTTTGACCATTTATTGGCCTAATTTCTTTGTAGGAAACCTGATGAGAATCCTTGCATTTTATTTTGCAAAGTTTCCAATTTCCTGAGAAAGCCGAAGACTTTGTCGCGCAGAGCTGCCGATTTTCCGTCAGTAGCTGAAACTGGGTCAAACGATGTCGGAATGACCTGAAATTTGGTGTGAAGCCTCCTGAGCAATAAATAAGACCAACCATAGGCTTTTGTTTGAGTTTTGAAGCCGTTTGGGGTCCTATCACCTGTAGACTTGCTTTTTGTCGCGATGAAGATGTCGCGGTTTGATGTGCGGTCAACCGATGTCCGATTGACTTGAAATCTGACAGGGAACCTATTGGAGTCATTTTAAGATGATCCATAGGCTCTGACATGGAAACCATGGTCCCGGAGAGCTTTGCCGCCGAGAGGCCTGATTTGGCTTCCGAGCGTCAAACTATGGTCAAATGTTGTGGAAATGACCTGAAATTTGACGTGTAGCCCTTTATAAGCATTTTGAAGCCGTCCATGTGCTCTATCTGATGAGTAATGGCCTCGGTGGTTCTCGCCGCCGAGAGGCTTGATTTAGCTGTTCGAGGGTTGATGTAGGGTCAAACGTTGTCGGTTTGACTCGGAACTTGACGTGGAGCCTTTTGGAAGTATTTTGGGACTATCCATCGGCCCTGATCGAAGATTTGGTGTCTCCGATGCTTTTGCCGCCGAGAGCTCCTTTTCGGCTGTCTGAGAAGCGAAGTTAGGCCAAATGATTTTGAAATGGCCCGAAACTTCTTGTGTACTCCTCTTTTGGCTGTCTTGAAGAATCTTGCAGTTTTTGTTTGATTCTGACAAGATTTGATTTTTGGAAGCAGCATTGCCTATTTATGACAGGTTGCGACTTCATGTAGCTCTTTGGATCTTGAAGAGGCAAAGTGACATTTTTGGTGTCAACAAAGATGATGGGTTCAGTGAATGGGCGTTTTAGGAAAATTGCAGTGTGTAGAGAGATAAAAGATGGAATGTTTTTACTATAGGTCACTGTGTAAAGAGATGTAGTGTGTGGAGATCAAAACGCACTGTGCAAATAGCAGCTCTCCCCTTTTATTTCCAAAATCCAAAAATGCCCTTAGGCTTTATGTGTGCAACAATTTTAGACTAATAATGCGTTTTGGGGTTTCACCTCTTTCCTTGTTCATTCTCCACCTTCCTTATTACTCCTTCCATATGGAAACAGAGAATGCTAAAACCATGTTCAATAATTCGATAGCGATAACGATGGATTCGGGTGACCTCGTATTGAGAGAAGCAAATCATACCTATACGGGAAGAATAGCATGGCAGAGTTTTGATCATCCGGCAGATGTACTTCTTCCTGGAATGAAGATTGGCTTCAATCTCAGAACTAGAGAAAATTGAATGCTCATATAATGGAAAGACTATGATGACCCGAGCCATAGACTATTCTCATTCGGTATCGACCCTCAAGAGCTGAATCAATTCTTTATTTGGAGAAGAGATATATTGTAAAAGCATCTTTTGCCCTTGAGGTGGAACCTAGTCCGCGCACTTTTGTCATGCATATTTTATTCCTCTAGTAGTTCCTACTTCCTAGTAAGATTCGAATTCTCAACTGGTTAGCTCTTATGGCCATATTAAATTTCATTTCCATGGCTGACTATTTCTGACTAATCCTACCAAAACCTCAAGGCATTAGTACAAGCAGCAGAAATACTTTACAATACTCACCTTTTGGCAGTCCTCACTATGGATATTTCTCGTACCCTGTCTTATATCAACATAAAAGACGATACCAGAAGGAGACAGTATTACAGTAGTCTTTCAAGTAGTTGTGTGCCTTTCGGCATTTGTAGCGAAAATAATAGGTCACCGTGTAAGTGTTTGCTGGGGTTTGAGCCCATGGCAAAAAAAAGATCGGGATTCAGGGGATTGGTATAGAGGTTGCACCAGCATTAGGAGATTGCAATGTGGAGGAGAAGATGGATTTTTTCTTTTGAAGATGGCAAACTATCTAATCCAACCACTAGCATAGCAGAGGTAGCGAATGCAAATCATTGCAAAATGTTGTGACTACAATATTCGGGTTGCCTTTACAGGACATATGCTTTCACTAACGATAACAAATTACCATGTCACCAATGGCTAGAGGATTTGGAAGACCTCACTAGGGATGACAATGATGAAGATGATGAAAGCTTCGAGTTTGACCTAAAAACATTCGACTCGCAGTTTTCGAATTGTGGAAGTTTTATTGAGAACTAAAAGGCCATGGATAGGCCTGTCAATCCCGCTTTCCGAACAGTGGACGTGTGTCACCTGACACTCAAAAGTTCTTAAAAATGAGAGCTTTTAGTTTTTAAGGAAAAGGCCCTTTAATTATATAATATATATTTATATTTATAAATATATACTAAAATACCCTTCTAGCGGTCACTAAATAAAATAGGGATACGAATGCAATCTCATAACCCTATACCCATTATAAAATGCCCTAAAAACTCATAAACACACATTAATTCTTTGTCGGTTTCATCTCAACGTAATTATCTAAGTTATGCGAAAACAATCACCTGCGGATGGTGTGCATAAACGCCGCACATTGCTCCGTCTAAGATGTGGCGTCCACCTCTGAATTTCATGTATTAGTTATGACATACATTCCATATGCATGGTGCTCATATGCACCATGCATGGGTGAAAATCTTCCCTAAGTTGCATATTAAACTTAATGTATAAGCAGTAAAGTGCTGCGCAGTTGTCTTCAATCCCTTTCTTCTGGTTTAATCACTACCTATAGCCTTTTATATTGCTTTTATATATTTTTTCCAATGCAGAAGAGGCTTACTTTTGTCAATAAGAATAGACTTTTTCTTGTGTGGAGTGACTTGGGATGCAAACTAATTCATAAATGTAGTTTGTATTGGCGTGGATCTTTGAAGACTTGGGGTGATCTATGAAAGTCCGGGATCCTTACCCTCGGGGTGGGGGGGGGGGGGGGGGGAATAGGGTCAGCTTCAAATTAGTGACCTATTATGACCAATTTTAACTTCTTTAAAATTAACTAGCCACTAGTGATGATTAACGAACAAAATGCGGAAGCTAATAAAAACAATCACCACAATACATTCACCATCACACAATCATTTATAGTGGTTCGCCCTCAATACTTACATCCACTACCGGCTTGTGTTCCAACACCCCACCGGTTTTCCACTATTTATGCTTTTCAAAAGGCTAAGCGATAACCTCTACAAGATGTTTTCCGAGGCTAAGCAAGAACCTCACAATGTTATTTTTCTGGGCTAAACAACAACCTATCAATATGCTTTTCTAGGCTAAGCAAGAACCTTTACACTATGCTTTTCTTAGGCTAAGCAATAACCTTTACAAGAGATGATTTTTCAAATAAGTGTCTGCACAAACACTTTAAGAGATTACAATTTAAGTTCAATCTAATTGCCTCTAAATTAGGCGGACATGAAATTGTAAAACCAACTCACACAAACACTATGAAATGCAAAGATGAATGCTCATGATATGTGTGTGTGTGAATACTTCAATCAAGTTTAAACACTACACCATTTCAGGGCTTTTACAGCGCGTCATTTACGGCGTGCATTGAATGCAAGCCGTAAATGATATAATAGTATGGCGCGCATGGAATGCGAGCCGCAAAAGGGCTTTTTCTTCTCTTTATTAAGGCATGCATTTTGCGCGCCGTGAGATCTTATCAATTACGGCGTGCATTTAGGACGCCGTAAAATGTTGAGCATTTGCGGCCCACATTCGCAAGCCGTAAAAATATTAGGGTATCACAGCCCACATGTTGCACGCTGTAAAAGGCCAAGCCATTCAAATTAAGTTCACGGCCTGCTTTGAGAAGCTGTAACATTAATCAGCTTTCACAGCCCACATTTTGTATGCCGTAAAAAAAGAAACCCGCCAAATTAATATTCCAAAAATATTTCGAACCCTTTTTTTGACACCCAAAATTTAACCCCAAATTAGGGATAGACGATACCCACTGAGAACCCAAATCTTGACACCAAAAAATTTCGCACACCTTCTTCTCACGATACCCACCGAGAACCCATTGCTCCCTTTACCAAAAAAATGACTTTTAGCGTCGAACTTTTGCCGCGGCCAGTATTTTTGTGGCTATTTCTTACTTGTTGCCACCACCAATAGAGTTAGTGGCAACAAATCCTATTTTGCCTCGCCCGTGTCTGCCCGTGACAAAACGTGTCGGAAAAATTTTTTAACCGACGAAAATTAGCGTTGGAAGATTTATCACCGACGTTTAATATAAAACATCGGTAAATGTTGGTAGACTTTTTTACTTTTTTTCAAAAAGAAAAATAAATTAATTTTTACAGATGAAAATTTCTATTTTTTGTGACGAAAAATAATTGTCGGTAAATTTCCCAATTTTTTTCCCTCTCCTGCCACCGAAACCCCTCTTTTCACTCTCTCTTTTGCGCTCTCTTCTCTCTCTCTCCGGCAAAGGTTATGTTTTACCGGCAAAATATTTGTGTCGCCGGCAAAGGATATATTTTTTGCCGACGAAATACCTATATCGCCGGCAAATGTCAATTTGCCAAAATTTGATAATTTATTTAACTTGAAAATTTATATGTTCATTATTTTTGTTTTGTAAGAATAAAAGTTAACTCGGGCCTTCAAAATTAATTCAGCCCTAAAAATAACATTCCACTGTGCCAGCCCCATTTTCCATTTTCCGTGCCCGCTCAAGTGCATATCATTTCCAGGTCCCTCGCCTCTTCTCAATCCCTCATCTCTCTGACCCTCTCTCGCCCAACAATCCCTCAATCCCTCATCTCTTTGTCAGCCATCCATCCATTTCCTTCTCCCTCATGACCTTAGCCCTCTCCTCCATCTCCCAGGAGACCTGCGCTCCTCCATCTCTCCAGGCGACCTGCGCTCCTCCATCTCACTTTTTGTTCCTTTTGCCACGATCATGTTTTGGTTACGGCTTCAAGTACATATTTTGCTTCGATTGCGGCAATAAGATCTAATATTTAATTTTTGAAAAAAAAAATGTTCGCGCGGCCCTTTTATTCTTTCCCTCCCTTCTTTTTGGTGAAAAAAAATCCACAACGAAATAATGCATAAAATTTAGGTGCGTTAACTTTCTTTGCGGTTCATTTTTTAGAACCATTGGGCGACGAAATGAAATAACATCACACCCTCGAACGAGACCTCGTCCATCTCTCTCAAACGCCGGGAAAAGTGTAACTTTTTTTGGCGAAAAAGCTTATTTTGTCGGGAAAAGTTATACTTTTACCGGCGAAATAATTTCGTCGGTAAAGGTTCAGCTTTGCACCACGAACTCATTTTTTCGCCTGCAAAGGTTATGTTTTACCGATAAAATATTTGTGTCGCAGGCAAATGAAAAATTAAATTTTTATTATTTTTATTTTGGAGGAATAAAAGTTAATTGGGGCTTCAAAATCACTTCAGACCTAAAAATAACATTCCAGTGTTGCCCGCGCCATTTTCCATTTACCGCGCCCGCTAAAGTAAAAACCATTTCCAGCGCCCCTCTGCCTCTTCTCAATCCCTCTTCTTTCCCTCATCTCTCTGACCCTCTCTCGCCCAGCAATTCCTCGTCTCTTTGACTTTCTCTCGCCTGCCATAGTGCCATCCCTCCATTTCCTTCTCCCTCACGACCTCAGCGAGGATGACAGCTCCAATCCCTAGCCCCCAAATCCCAGCGCCCCCCAAATCCCAGTGCTCGTTGTCGTCCCTTGCTTCAATCCCTAGCGCCCCCCAAATCCCAGAGCCCGCTCTTGACTCCTGCTCCAATCCCTAGTTCCCCCCAAATCCCAGCGCCCGCATCTGCTGCTCTCTCCCTTCGGCCCCAACCTCAAGATCCTGTTGCCCTCACTCTCACCCCCACTCCCTGGCTACCTCGGCTCAGCGACAACCTCCGGAGCTGCGCCCTGAGGCTGTGTCGGATCTGGTAACGTCCGCCCCCCATTCCCCTTCCGCCAACCAATCCTCTGTCTAATCACCTATTTGGGACCATGCCCAGTTAGAGATTCTGTATAATCACCTAGCTGGCCTTCTAACCCTGCATCGAGCAAGTGCTCAGGTTTCTCCCCCACCAGCATCCTTCCCTTTCTACAATCCTTTTCAAATCATTCCCAACCTCCCTGCCCCTGGTCCCTCCTTACCGACTGTACTGCTGGCCTGAGGCGATGCTCGTTCACCCCCAGACACTCCCGTTTCCCCCTCCACGCCAAACCGCACCACTGGTAAGGAACTACCCCTTCTCTCCCTGTCATCTACGCCAATGCCCACTGCCTCTGCTCCCGTCGCTGCTCCCTGCAACACCCAGCACGGTCACTGCACCTGCGCACAGCCACAGCCACACTGTTTCACAGCAACGGCCCCTTCTCTTTCTCCTCGCTGCTTTTGTCCTTCTCCCTTATCGTGCACCATTGTACCCCCTTCCTCCCTCTTTTTCTTTTTCTCTCTTTCTCCTTCTTCCCCACCTGCACTCCATCTCCCTTCTCCTTCACCACATCTCTTTTTCCTCTCTCTTCCCCCATCCCTCATCTCCTCAATGCCCGAGCCCGACTCTGCGTCATCTTCTCCATACGCAGTGGCACAAGTTCGAATTAGGGACTTAGGGTTGAAGATGACACCCCTAAATCCTACTTTTTTTCCCTAATCTACTTTTTTTTTGGTACTGTGCATTTCTTGGGTTTTGGCTCTCTGATTTTGCTTCTGTTTGGGTTTGCAAAAATAGGTTGGATGCCTTCCAAGCCGAAGGGAAAGTGTCTTCTGACCCTGTTGGTAAGATTGTGAAGATATTTAATTAAAGATAAGCATGTTTTAGGGTGGGGGTTTGAGATTTTATTGTATTGGTTTGGTTTTAACTGATAAATGGTGTCGGTTCTCAGCCATTGATGCACCAGGTGGCTTTCTCTTAGAGTGGTGGTCTGTGTTTTGGGATATATTCATTGCCAGGACAAATGAGAAGCACTCTGACGTTGCTGCATCTTACATAGAGGTGGGTTTTTGTTTTCTTTCACTAACATGATCTTACCCTTTCTTTCTTTTTCTTTTTTTTTTCAGAATTTTTTTTTCTTTTTCATGTGTCTCCATCTTGTAGTGTCATGGGTCTAGGAGGGACGCTTGAGACTGTCACTTACAATATACTATGGTTATTGATTTCTTATTGTAATTGGAGCACTAAACTATTTTTTTTTTCTTCCATTCAGCTTCTTACTATTCAGTTGCTTTTTCTATTTATTTATATTTTTTCAGTGAAGTGAGAAATGAGTGTAGTCTTTGAACAAGTTGTCCACTGATTTCCATTCATGGAAAGTGATGGGTGGAGGTGGGGGACCATTCTAGAATTGACAATCTCCCTGAGAAATGTGTGGGTTCCCAGCTTTTCTAGAAATGGGAGTTTTAGGAATGCTTGTCCTAGGATTATTTTATGCAGAGCTTCTTGTGAATGAAATAGTTCTCATGTGTACATTTGTCGAACTATCATTTATTAAATGTATGATGGTGTTTGATACACCTTCGTAATTGTAGAATAGAAATATGTATTCCTACAAGTAGATATGTTGGTGCTGATTAGCATTGTGCAAGCATCATTTCCTTTGTGAATATATCCTATTTTAAATCGATTTTTAATCTCTTGGTTCATCAATCTATATGTAGGTTTTCGTTGCAATCTCTCTTATCCTTGGTGATGGCCTCTACAATCTAATAAAAAAATAGTAATGACTGTGAAAGAAATATCTAATGCTCACACCACCAAACAGAGCAACCTTCCTGTCTTCAATGAATTTCAAGGTATGTGATCTTTTCACAGTCACACTGGACTACTTTTGTTAGTCTTTGACATTTTTACTACTGTAGTCAAGTTGATCCTTTTAAATTTTATCAGCATAGCATCTTGTAGCAGGTTTTCCTTCATATCAGTGTCCCTTTTTTTGGTGTAGAATATGTAAAAATGATAATTTAGAAACTTAATGCAATCTAAAATTTATAACTCTGTATGAGCTAAATGAACAGATTAATGGAATCATTGAATGTCTCAAGAAGCATGCTTGGGCATGTTCTGTTTCCATGTGCTCTTGGTTTCGGCAAAGGTGGGAAAACCTACATACTGTGGTACCACTTTCTTTAGTGCCTTGAACTGCAGTCCCACTCTCGGTGTGCCCCACTATATTTTCTGCCTAATACAATTTGGAGCGGTGGATTCATCCAGCCTTTGAAAGTTGAAACCCTTTAGTATTTTGAATTTTTATCAATTGGGTATTCAAAAACCTTATGTGTGAATGTTTGAGCATGTTCAATTCATTGCCCTTGCTGTAGCACCTACTGCCTTAATAATATCACATTTTCACCCCCCTTACCTATGTTCATGGATGAAATCTATATTAATACAAGATATTACACAATTGATGACCCTGCTATGACATCGTTTAAACCAGAAGACATGGAGGAGACTATCTCTTGTTGATATTGATTAACCAATCGTGCATGGTTTATGCCTAAAAAACTCCTCCCAGAACAAAACCTTATCTTCTTTTCTTTTTTCTGAAAACCTTAAATCTTCTTTTCTAGTTTCTGGGCTGTTGGTCAAACCATCGTTTTGCGGGAAACCATTTGGATATTGATGATCATCCAATGACAGATCTTTTGGCCACAATTCGTATGTAATGGGGTGAACAAGGTAAATGGTTCAGATCACCAAATGGTGGTCTATCCATGGCCAAGAACAAGAATAAGTGGTACCATTGGTCTATCCATGGTTTCACAAGGTTTCACAAGTCTCCAATTCTGAATGAGGTTCTTGCTCATGCTCTACCGGGTCACTGAACTTGCAGCAAAAAAGTTGAGTTCGAATTTTCAGGTACCTCTGTATATTAGGTTGTTCTGTTGTGTTATGAACAGATTAGAAGCATTTTTCTTCTTTCCCTAAGATTAGGTAGGCATTGAAATTTTCTTTTTAACTGTTTGTTCCTTGCTGGGCAACTAAATTTTTTGTTGTACCTAAATTTTAGTGTCTTAACGTCTCTATGATATTAGGCATGGAATATACACTTCTGTCATGTTCTATTAAATGTTCCTTGGGTCTCCAGTGGCGATCTGGTTTTGTTTTCAATACGTAATAAACACTGGACCAAATCTTCAAGTTTGTAACATCTCAGCCTTCCTGGGCCTTGTTTTCCTGTTTGAATATGGACCATTGATGCCCACCTTTTCGACTTTATTTTTGCTGGCCATACCCTATTAAAAAAAGCCTGGACGATAATTGAAGTGTGCGAATCTACTGTAGGTCCATCAGGCCAGTGATTTGGAACCATGAACTGTTGTTCACTTCTATGGAGTAATTGTTTGAGGAAGCTACATGTCCTTGGGACAAGTATCAGGCTCACAGATAATTTTCTCTTCTATTTGTTGGCCAAGGTAAAAATATAGAGAAAAATGGAACCTTGGGTCCTGTACTTGTGCATTGAGTATGCAGGTGCTGCCCATGCTATTTGTGCTGTGTTCCATATAAATTTTCAGTTGAGATAGGATTTACTCGAGTTAGTTTGTATAGTCATCATCTTTTCTTGGTACCAGTTAAATGGGGGTTGGCCTAGTATAGAAATTAATTTGTTTTTTTATATATATATATATATGATCTTTGGTGAGTCTTTACTAGTGTTATTTTTAGTTTTGACACCCAATTGCTTACTTAATCTTAAAATACAAACTACAAAGCGCCATGAAGTAGAAAAGTGGACTCATCATCATACATGCTCATGTACTAAATCCTTTCACACTGAAAAATCTCTAATATACATTAGCTGGAACTTTTTCCCATTTGATATGATATTTTTGCAGCAGGATGATAGTTTAGTTTTTCTGCTTCTCTCTCTTGTACCTCTCCACCGTGCCTTAGCTACACTTTGTAAAGATACACTTGATTTAACTGCTTCCTTTAGGACTTTAAAATTATTTATCCGTGGTGTTGGAGTTCAACTTCATCTGTATGCTTGTTGTTTCTCTTGTGTAATATGTGTATGTCAAAAAATAGAGAAATGTGGATGGTAGATTCAAACTCCCATATTGAGTAGGGATTTTTTTCTTAACATGGTGTTGATACCTGGATTTTGTCAGATCCAATTGTGTTCTTGGGCCCAACCCTTAGCATTTTCCTAAACAAGGTTAGTCCTAGTCTTGAAAATCATAACATTCAATTTGAAAGGGTAGGAGTGCCCATGGGTTGGGCCTGGGTTGCAACCAAGTTAGATGATATCAGGCTCCAGCTACTATGTCTTAGACATGAATCCTGACCCAACTCAAGACCCAGGAATATGATGAATCAGTCTCACTTGTTTCTTGTTTAATATCCTATAATATTTTCGTGTTGAAAGTGGAGCTACTATGATTTTTTTTGGACTGCTTTGTGGGAGACTATGTTGAATCTTTTACTTATTTACATTTCTTTTTGGGCTGAGACTGAAGATAGCTAGCATGTAGTGTGGATCTCTGCGACGTGTCAACCAAGCTTATGTGATTGCAACATCTACCAAGGTTGACATATCTTGTGTAGATGTTGAAAAATTTGATGACAAATATTTCACCAAGGAAAGGAAGAAGAAGCAGAAGAAGGGAGAGGGTGAGTTTTTTGAAGCAGAGAAAGAGATATTTTTCATTGTCATTAAAGTTTTAAGATTATTCTTCCACTAATGTGTCCCAAATCTTCTCATGTATGGTATTGGTTGAATACCAAGTTCATATCCCTATTTTTTCACAATTTCCTATGATCTCAAATTGTAGGACTCCCGGTTAGAAAATTACGTGATAGGTTTGCTCTGCCAATATGATGTGAATTAATCTTGGGAACAACAAAAAAAAAATTTGTAATCCTTATTCTAGTATAGACAATGGGGACTGGCTGCGATCATGCACTCAGTTTCCTTGAATTGACACGTGTCTCATGAAAGGCTTCTGATCACCATAGACTATAATATTCAACTTTGAAAATCAAACCCTATTTGTTTGCATAAAATACATCGGTATTGAATTTTTAGGATGATTGTTCAATTCTCATTCGAACAAAGATTACTTAATAGTCAATTTTGGATATTCGACTTTTGAATTTTCACTCTTAGCCACTAACACAAATACATGCTAGGTATTAAATTACATGAAAAAAAAGGGAGGGGGGGCGCTTCTCAATGATTAGAATAATCTGATTAATGATAATTACACACTTAAATCCACATTGTAATAGGCATATTCATCCATGTGGACCTCTAGAAATTGAGGTGTGCTTTGGAGAAAGCAAACTCGGGTTTTTTATTTATAAAATATTCCTCTTGATCGATTGGGCCATACAGGTCACTCAAATAAAGGTTGGATGTGAGGTCATTGTGTGCAATGTTTGGTCCAGTTGGGTTTACCAATAGATTCTAAATAAATGTTATTTATTGGTTGTTCCTTTGAATTTATAGTTTTCAATTCAATAGTATGGATGCTTCTTTGTTGATGGGATAAGTCTTTGTTGATGATGGTTATTTTTCGAGTGTAGGGGTTGCATGATGTTATAAAGCTGCTTCCTATTGACCTAGCGAATAATGGCTTGGCCAAGCAAGGATCTAATGATGTAACTAATGGCTTGGCCAAGCAAGGATCTGTCATCTGAGTTATACTACCCTTGTTTTTTCAGGTTTTTAAAGCCATATTGGATGCTATCTTCTCACATGCTGCTATTTAATGAGGTTGAAGTCTCCTAGGCCCCAGCAATCAGCATGAAATAAAAGTTTAAAATTTTAAAATAGAAGCACTTTGAAGCTTGCCACCCCTACTGTAAGTTGATTTTTTTTTTCTTTTTTTGCTTGTAATTGTGATTATAAGCTTTCATCTGTCTAGATTTAGTTATATGGGTCAGTTGAATACTTAAAGTCATGATGGATTCTTTTCTGGAATTTTCCCCCAATAGTCAGCACCTGCAAAGAAAATTTTATAATTAATTATTTGATTGTCTTTTATACGTTTAAAATTGATGTCTTATTTTAATGTGCATTTCACTTTTGGTTATTATTTTTATGTTCTGGATTTTTTTACTTTAGTTTTTTAATTCTGTTATGCAAATACTATTTTTTAGTATAAACATGAGCATCTTATTATTCATATTGATACTCTGCCTGCTGATAGATAAACATTAGCATCTTATTGCTGACATTTTCTTGCTCTATTGTAATGCAGCAACAAGTCAAAAATACAAAGCAGAAGAAAATGATTCTTCTTTTAGAGATGACGTTGTTGCAAAGGTACTCGGTCCTAATCCACGAGGACGAGTTAGAGGGCTTGGGTATTGAGCAACTCCTTCAAAGTTGGAGGGTCAAGCACAAATGAATAACCTGAGTTGCCTATGACTGTTTTGTATTGTTTATGCCTATAAGAAGAAAAATGTTTGTTTGCCTTGTATTGTATTGGAGTGCTCTGAGTAGGATATGTGATTTATTTGTATTTCTGTAGGGATTATGGCAGGCAGGTAATCACTCCACCCATGAAGCAATTAATTAGAAATAATGCAGTGGTTGGTGGGATTGGTTCATATTTATTAGTGTCCTGTGAATCTTGTAAATGAACACACAAGAATTCCCTCATTGTTTTGGTATTGATTTGAATGGATGATCCTTTTCATGTATTTTTTTTTCCACGGCCTATCTAGTTTGTATAGACTACAAGTCCAGTGTTTTTGTTTTTAACTGCAGGTCCAGTGTTTATTTGCAAGTTCTGTTTACATTTTTTATTTTAGTTTATTAATTTGTATTTGTAGCAATAAAAAAAATATGGATTTAATTTTTTTTATATAAAAAATAATTAATTTTTTTATATAAAAAAAACAATTAAGGCGCGCCTTGCGAGCCGTAAATTGAAACTCACCAATTCTTTAATGGCCTGCATTTGCAAGTCGTAAAAACATATATACTCAATTACGGCTTGCATTTGGAGCCGTTAACCAGATTGTACACAACCAATTTATAGCCTACAAATGCAAGCTGTGTAAAATATTTTTCGTTTTAAGTATTCAAGGCGTACTACGTGTGCCATAAACTTAAGCACACCAATGTTTTAACGGCACTCAGTTTGCGTCGTAAAAGTTTAGCATTTACGGCCTGCTTAATAGGCCATAAATCTGGTCCAAAAAGTCCTAACAACATCATTTTCGGCGTGCATTGATCCTACTTACGGCCTGTATATGCACGCTGTAAATAGTTCAAACCTTTTACGGCAGGCGCTTTTACGGCACGACCCCTGTGAGCCGTAAACCTACATTTACGGTGCGCATTTCACGCTGTAAAAGCCCTGAAATGGTGTAGTGAAAAGATAAGCTCAATCACAATATACTTAAAGCATTTAAAAACTTAATGCACATAAAAGATTTGATTGAAGTTAAATGCTAATCACATGTAAAAGATACTAACTTGTTAATGATATGATAATAAAAAAACTCACAAGTTGTATGAGACTATTTAAGTCTACTCATGTGATGCATTTACAATGTTGTTTTCAAAAACAATGTTTAACTAAAGTTCTAAATATATTGAAAACAACAAATATGGTTCAACCAAGTAAATGAAACATGTTATAAAAGAAATCAAAGGTTTTGACAAAACATGTTTTATAAAGTTTTAAAACAAACTTGGTTTGAAATCAAGGTGAAGAATCCAATCCAACTTAGATCAAAGATTAGAAGAAGTAGAGGATTCAATACATCATAGTTATCATGCTACAAATCACTTACCAAAGATTAAAATAAAGCATGTAACATTATATGATTAATAGGCAAAGCTTACTTGGAGATTTAACTTCATTAATCCAAGCTTTAGCTTTTCTAATGATCATTAGCTTTCCTTAGTTCATTCCCCTTTGATTGGCCTTAGAACACCTCAAAAATGGCTTCAAGAATCATCAAATTTGGCCTTGGAATGAACTTCCTTTTATAGAAAAAGTGTCCCAACGGCTAACTGTCGATTAACCGACATATAGGGTTCGGTTAACCGACACCCCAACGGTCATATTTTTTAAAGTGCAGTTGGGGGTTAACCGACAGGTGACCGACACCTGACCGACAGTACAAAATATGAAATTTTAAGTTCTCTGGAATTCGAACCGACAACTGATTCAGTTGAGCTCGGTTCACTGTCGGTTAGCCGACACCTGACCGACAGCTTTAACAAAATCCCAACTTTTGCATATTTCAAAGTATTTTCAAGAGGGGTTTTTTGGGCCATAAAATCAAGCTTGGAGACATGAATTAAATCAATCTAAGTGTTTAAAAATCATGAAACATAAAAAGCCAAATATAATTTGAAACTTTAAAATCGATGGCTAGCTTGATTTATAAAAATTATTTTTCAAACTAAATGCATCCAAGTATTAAATCCAAAACATGCATGAAACATTATTTCTAAAAGACTTAAAACAATGCATGTGAAAATCAAGATTTCAAGATTCAAAATCAATGCATGTGTGAAAATTCGAATGATGCTAAAATGATAATGCATCCATCAAATTGTAATATACAAAATCCCTAACAATCTAGATATCATTTTAATTAGATAATTATAATTTTCAATATTTAAAAGTGCATTTATTTCTCTGACTAAAATCCGACAACGGTTAATAGTCAGATCACTGCTAAATTGAAAATAATGTCAATTCAAAAAAGGTAGGTGAACGTCAATGGTTTAAAATTTCCAAAGATAATACTCTGCTATATAAAATAAAGAGGGCAAGAAAAAAACTTAAATTGGGATGATTTGGTATGAAAAATGTCCTATGAATTGTGTAATAGGACAGACTCTAAAAAATTTTCGTTCTTTAAAAAAATAAATTAAATTATACCTCAAGGTAATAAGTCTCCAAAGCACGTATGAATTTATCTGATTAGAAAAATGTTTTTTGAGAGACATCCATTTGTCAAATGTCTTCTTAATGGTCCCTTCATAAGAAAGGCTACACAAGATAATGCTTTGTTGGCACTTGATGCTTGGTGGTGGTGTAAGAAAGAAAAATCAAAAGTTAGTTTTTCTTAGTTTTGGGCGGTGAACCTTGCCCTAGCCCTCGAGGGCAGCGTAAGGGCTTATGTAGTGCAAAACCTTATAGGATTTCAACCCAGCCCCTCTATATTTAATTATTACAAATGCAAAGCGAGTTCAGATTCATGCAGTTGTTAGATTGTATGTCCTCAATCCAGTGGATGATGTGAATAAATTCATTTATTATCTTAATTGATATATAATTTCATGCTTCATTCATAAGATGAATCGGATTTTATTTTATGGTTGCACATCAATAATACAAAATGACATACTTGTTCATGAGATGAACAAGAGCCCTTAAGTATATTAAATGTGATCCATATGTGTGGATGAGATTCACATGCAAGATGCATAAATTACAACTCTTATACTTGAGTTATTTTAACAATCAGTGATGAAACTAGGCATCTCATCTTAAAAGGTTGTAGCACCGCAACCACTATGGAATAGTGTGGTTTGTCTCGACCATCCGAGTGGAAGACTCTGGATTGTTGTACTCATACATTGGATGTACTGAAGGACTATAACGACCCGGTCCCACTGTCTACATGACATTGTCCGATTTGGCTCATGGAATTTCAACCCAATCTAACTACATGGTTTTAAAAGGCCTCATGTGGAGTAATGGTCAGGTCGGACATTATAATTGTAGGGTCAGGACTTGGATATTTCTAATGTGGGACTTGGACAAAGCCTCACGGTGCTAATCGAAACACTCCACCCTTACCCTTACAGATTTCCCTTTCTTGGCTCACATAAGGACCTGACCTGGTCTTGTCTTAAGGGATTACCCAAGCGGATTAGGGTCTCACACTCTCCCCCATTGGAAATAGAGTCGTCCTCGACTCTGATTCCATCTGTAACAACCCGGGTCCGCTGTCCACATGATATTGTCCGCTTTGGCTTATGGGATTTCAACACAATCTTGCCGCATGGCTTTAAAAGGCCTCATGTGGAGTTAAGGTCAGGTCGCACATTATAAACCCAGGGTCAAGACTTGGATATTTTCGATGCGGGACTTGAACAAAGTCTCACACTGCTAACCGAAGCACTCCACCCTTACCCCTGCGGATTCCCCTTTCTTGGCTCACATAAGCACTTGACCTAGTCTTGCCTCAAACGATCACCTAGGCGAATTGGGGTCTCATAAGGACCATGAGTAGCACCTTATATAAAATGCCATGTTCAATTAAGGAATGATGTCATAATTCTCAAGCAATATTAACTTAATCCTGAGAGAGTAATGGACTCAAGTTTCTATTATGCATTTACTTTAACTTACCAATGAGTGAGGCCAACTGTACGTCAACACTCAGTATCTTTGGTAGATGGTATTGGAATTGTGAGAACCATCTATATGAGAAATATCCCCTTGTGCTAATTAATATAATTTATCAATGATAAGTGTGCACCCGTCTTGATTAAGTGTTAATTAGATGGAATCGATTATCAGTGTGATTAATTAGGTGGCAAGGATAATAAGAGGTGGATCCAAATTGGTTAGACAATGTAATTCCAACCAATCCATGGATATAATTGATGGAGTGGGGCCTACTTGCAGTAATAAGTTTAGCGTCTTCTTGTAATATTCTTAGGACTGGAGTGCAATTGCATTTATTTGCAATAAACTGTAGGTCGGGAATTTACATGAGATGTGGGGTCTAGATGCTTCAGTTGGAGCCAGATCTAAGGAATCCCTATTGGTCCCCATGCTAGCCCTAAGAAAGAGAAAATTTTATTCTAACTAGAACTCATAAGGGAAAGAGGAGTAGGACGTCTAAAAGAGGCATGAGATGGAGTTTCAAAACTATTTAAGGGAACCAGGGGTAGACCTCCATGACCACTGGCAAGCCCGAAATTCCTGGTCTTCCAAGGTTCTCTCCTCTCCCTCTATTATCTCCTCTAGTTTCCCCACTTGAGAGCTTAGGATTTTTTTCTCAAATGAGATCCCACCATTCTCTTTGACAAGTTCTCTACGAGAGGGTCATAACGTGGAAGGTCATAAGGCATAGGAGATGACATCTGCAAAAGGGTTTCGCAAAGTCAAGAATATCAAAGATCTCGATTTGAGCACAACCGAACTCGTCAGGTATAGATCTGCACTAGTTATATTAATAGATCTTTCTTCTTGTTTGTGCATGTTCAGATATGTCGTTTTGCTGATAGATCTATTACCTTAATACGATTTGATAAGGGTTTTAGATCTTGGAATTGAGTTATTGGCCTTTTGGGTGTCTGATCCCAACGTCAAGAGGGTCAAAAGTTTTACAATCCCATCTAGAAGGCCCACCTACTTCCAACAATTGGTATCAAAGAGATCTCTTTCTTCTCCTTGTATTAGATCAGGTTTTCTAAATCTAATCTCTACATGAGATATGGAGTGGATAGATCTAGGGTTGTATTAGATCAGTTTTGTAGATTTGCTTCTTTTGGGAGTAGATCTTTGTTTTTCATTTCTGAAGAGGAAAGGATGAAGGAAGCCAGTAAAATGGTCATTTGTGGGCATTTTAGACTAGCCCCTGTTTTCGGTCGACTGGGCATTCATTTTCGGTTGACCGAGCACTCATAGTCGATCGACTGCGGGCACACGACCAACAGGTGCGAACTATGAGATGGTTTGTGGTATTTGCAGGCAACCTATTTCTTCCTTCTTTAGATTGGTAATCCTAGTTTTGCGATTCTGTTGGTATTTCCGTCCCCACAAGTTTTTCCTTTTATTTTGTTATGGGTTGGTTGGGTAGTTTGTAAAGGGCATCATGATTTCCTTGGTTACCCGCAAAAGGGCAAGGCATGGTAGTTTCCCTAGCCCATTGTATTTCCATTAATAATTGCCATGTAAGTCTCAATTATGAGACATGATTTTATGTAAGTTGTAATTTTATTACTTTTGTAAATTCCAGCGGCCAAAAGAATAAAAAGGACAATGAAGTTGGACGGTTATCAAAAGAGTTTGGAGTTACCCAAAGAGTTTGAAGAATCCTAAAGTGTTTGGAAGCCATGGGCCACATGGAGGAGAGATGACTGGTTTTATTTATATTGCCTATTTATGCATGTTTGTTTGATTTATGTGGCATGTTATGTTTTTTTTTCCAAAATTTGATCCGAATACAGCGGTTACAATAATTGGTCAAATCGGCTTTAATATTTTGTAAAATGTGAAAAATAAGGAATTAGTATTGGTGGACCCACTCGTAGTACTAATCTTGTTGACTTCCGACTTTCCATTATTTAAAATCTGACTTGGAACCAATCATTGTTCAAATTATGGGATAATTTGGTGATCTATTGTCTGGGCCCCTAAATCTTTAACAAAATCCTCAATTCTAAAAGGTTAAATGGAAGCGGGGTATTTAATTATTAGATCCCCATGGGTTTCCACCTTAGGCTTATTGTCAGACGGGTGGGCGCCTCGTGCCATCTTAGAATTGTCATTCGCCAAGGAGGGCGCCCATTTAGCTGGTTACTAGATATGGATCTTCTTTGGATAGTTGTAGGTGAGACGGGGTGGGGGTGCACTCCCAAGGAGGTGTTGCTTGTAACAGTTGTCATGCGATCCTAATCGATGAGTCAGACTTAACTGAAACAATGATGTAGTTTCCCTAAGGATTTGCATCATTTACTTTAGAAACCAAATTTTATCAGGAGTCACACATTATCTGGTATGAAATACATGGATGATAATGAGTGATAGGGGATTATAGATTGTCAGTCTTAGACCCTTTATTAGAATAGCATTGATTCGCACCATTCTAAGGGGCATTTGCACTTCCTAAGGAGGCATGTCCTAAGGGATTGGGATTCTAATGCATTCTAATTTTTAGTGGTTTAAGGAATCTATAAGAAAATTGGTAGAATGCTAAACCTAATGTCATTTGTATTTATTAATTGCATGTATGGTTGTGTGCAGTACTTTTTCAAGCATGAATTCATTTTCCTTCAATCCCCTAGCGACCATCCTAAATCAGAATAAATTGGTAGGATCCAACTATGTGGACTGGAAGAGAAACCTGAATATTGTTCTGTCTGCTACAAGGCACAAATATGTCCTTACCACATTTGGCCTAAAGAACCTGGCCGGATGCACCCTAGGAAGATGAGGACCTTTATACCAAGTGGCTCAAAGATGATGAGATGGCCATGTTTACATTCTGGCATATATGTCTAATGCTCTATAACACCAACATGACTCCTTTAAGACTGCATCGAAGATTATTTATAACTTAAAGGAGATGTTTGGGGATCAGGGCGGGCCTGCTAGACAGGCAGCCATGAAAATAATAATGAGCACTAAGATGGCCGAGGGGACTCCAGTTCAGGATCATGTTCTCTTAAGATGATGGTTTCCTTTAACGAGTTAGAGGTCCTGGGTGCTAAGACTGATGCAGAATCTCAGATCGATATTATCCTTGGGTCGCTGCTAAACTCATTTAAGAACTTCAAGTTGAGCTATAATATGAACAAGATGAACTTGACTATGGATGAGCTTTCTAGTCAGCTAGTGGCAGCGAAGGGTATTATCAAGGATCAACCTAGTGCCCATATGACAGAAAAGTCAATTGTTAGGTCCAAGCCGAAAGGCAAGGTCCGGAAGGGCAAGAAGAAATCATTCTCCAAAAGGCCAAACAGTGGATACTGGTCCTACTAGTGGTACGGCAAATGGTAATAAAGGCACGGGTGCTAAGCCCAAGGGAAATTGTTTCCATTGTGGTATGACGGGACACTAGAAGTGGAATTGTCCTGACTTTTTTTCTAAAAAGAAGACCAAAGATATGATTAAGTCACTTGTATTTGAAGCTAGTTTTACAACTGATATTTCAGAATCCTAGTGTGTTGACTCCGGTGCAAGTATTCACATTTGTAATTCATTGTATGGGTTCAAGGAAACCAAGAGAGTAACGGCAAAATCATTGTGAACCTGAGATAGGAAGCTAAGGCAGAGGCGGTGTTAGTGCCAGCAGTTGGTTTATATATTTCAAATATTAAGTTGATTTTATTAAACATTTTATATGTACCTTCTTTAAGGCGGAATTTAATTTCATTATCAAGTTTAGTGAATAATGATTTTTTTTTGTTAACTTTAGTACTTAAGTGGTTATTAAGAGGAATGGTTCCTTTGTATGTTCTGGCAATCAATGGCTTATATTTGTTAGTTCCTACACTGTATGAGATGTACGACACCAAAGATGTACGACACCAAAGTAGTTAATAAGTTAGATAGACCATCATTAAAGAGTAAGTCACCTTCATCTAATCCAGCAAAACTTTGGCACCTAAGGCTAAGTCACATTCTAAAAGTTCGAATTTGACAAGTTTGATGAACTAATTCATCGTGCATGCTATACATCCACATTTAAAATCCAAACCACTCAAAATAATCATCCTATATTAACTTTGGGTCGATTTCCAATTCAATTAGTGCTGGCACATAATCAGATCAATCGTGATTAAAATAAAATCAGAAGAACTAGAATCCAATGTTTAAGAAAACAAGGTAGCTATGGTTTGGATGTGGATAAACAAGTAACCATGGTGGAAATGTGAACCCAACTGGGAAGTAAAAATAGTCAAGGAAATGAATTACCCTGTTTCATTCAACGACATGGTTATAGTCTAGTCGGTGAGTTGTGGGTAGCAAGCAAGGATCCAAACTAAACCTGATCTGCCTCTTAATTAATTATGTTGAAAATAGGGATGAAAATACTCTAATAGAAAAATGAAGTATTGGTCCAGTATCTAGATTAGACCCATCTTAATTCAGGTTTAGTGTATATAACAGAACTTAATTTGGGCTCTAGTCCACCTTCAGATCCATGGGCTTGGCCTCCCTCGCCTTAGGAACCAAATACCCGAATCTTGGCCTTGATTGAGGCCTGGATCAAAACCCTTTATTTGAGTGTGGGTCCAGATCCGAGTCTTTCTTTGAATCCAATGACAGTATGGGTTCTGCAACCCAGACCAAAATTGTGGTGGGGATCAGATCAATATGATCCCAACCCAGTTTCATCCCTAGTTGAAAATGGCATCTATAGTCCGACCCTAAAGTAATAACCTTCAATCACAGTCCTGTTTTACTGGGTGGAATTGGCAGGCAGGATCAGGTTTGTTTTTTTTATTGGTTTGGATTTTCAAGAGGCTGCTCTAGTAAAACGGGCACAACAATGAAGTGCTGGCATTGTCTGGCAATCCATTGGAAATCTGGCACCTAGATAGACCCGCAACAGCTAGCACAAGACCTTGATTTCTCCGGCATTTGTTTGGCCATTGTTTTCCTATCTATTCTTAATTGAAACAAGAGCTGAGTATGTATCGGCAGGAGACTCAGGCATGTGTTACTGTAGGGAATATTTCCCAGTGCAAACAGATAAATTAGTTCAATAGTATCTAATCTGGAAACACGGAGACATAAGTCATGGTACATTGCACTGGTCCTTTACCTCAATGCTCTGTGTGTTTCTTCTTACTTTTCTGTTTGTTTGGCTCACTATCTTGCAAGGCAGCAGACACTTTATTTCCAGGTCAGTCCATCCGAGATGGGCAGACTCTTACTTCAGCAGGTGAGGACTTTCAACTCGGTTTCTTCAGCCCTTTTAACTCTACAAAACGCTTTCTTGGAATATGGTTCACGTCAACAGAAAGGGTTGTTTGGATTGCCAACCGTGATAAACCAGTAAGGGATTCAACTGGAGTTCTTACCCTCCGAAAGGACGGAAATCTAGTGGTTTCAGATGGACATAAAAATATCGTTTGGTCGACAGATGCCAAAACCATGCTCAATAATTCAATAGCAGTATTGATGTATACAGGTAACCTCATATTGAGAAAAGGAAATCATGCCCAAACCGGAAGAATAGCATGGCAGAGCTTTGATCATCCGGCAGATGTACTTCTTCCTGGCATGAAGATTGGCATCAATCTCAAAACTGGAGAAAATCGAATGCTCAGATCATGGAAAAACGACAATGACCCAAGCCCTGGAATATTCTCATTCGGGATCGACCCTCAAGAGCCGAATCAATTCTTTATCTGGAGGAGAACAGTGATATATTGGAGAACCATCTTCTGGAATGGAAGTACATATAATGTAATTCCAGAATCAGGACAGAACCTAGTGCGTTTCAGCATTAAGAAAGAGAAACATGGGGTCTACTTCATGCTTTTGTTCCCCTTGGACGTCCTCGCAATGGATCAATCTGGTTTTCTGACTTACATCAGCATGCTAGATGAACCTAATGAGATTAGGGCTTCGTGGTCCGGAAGAGGACAGTACTGCAGTCCAGGAAGTAGATGCGGGCCTTTCAGCATCTGTAACGAAAATAATAGACCACCTTGTAAGTGCTTGCCGGGGTTTGAGCCCATTGCAAA
Source organism: Litsea cubeba (assembly GCA_012931725.1). NCBI lineage: Eukaryota > Viridiplantae > Streptophyta > Magnoliopsida > Laurales > Lauraceae > Litsea > Litsea cubeba. The sequence continues at coordinate 54,793,126 of CM022949.1, forward strand.
GAAAGATTGGGATTCAGGGGATTGGTCTGGAGGTTGCATCAGAATTACGAATTTGCAATGTGGAGAGGAAGATGGGTTTTTGCTTTTGAAGAAGGTCAAACTATCAAATCCAACCGATACTACAGAAGAAAAAGAAAATGAAAAGGATTGCAGAACATCGTGCATAGAATATTACGGTTGCCGTTGCAGGGCATATGCTTTCAATAACAATAACGACTTTCCATGTCATATGTGGGCAGAGGATTTAAACGAACTCACTGAGGTGGAGGACGAGGACGATGACGATGAAGATGATGCAAGATTCAAGTGTGACCTAAACATTCGCCTCGCATCTTCTGAATTGAGTAAGTTTTTATTGGGAACTAAAGTGGCATGGACAAAGGTTTTGCGTTCGTTTCGGCCACTGCAATCGAGTTGAATATATGACCACTTAAAGCGTTACTAAGTTAGTTAAGGGTTTGTCTTGGAAAAAAATGAAGAGGTCCTAGTCTCATCAAAATGACCGGAGAGGGCCTCCCTCCCATTGATGTTTTTGCCCCCAATTCCATGCTATCAAGGAATAATTCCATGATCTTATGGAATGTCCAGATATTCCATTCCATGATACCATGGAATATCATTTTTTCTAATATATATAAATATATATATATATATGTGGAGCAGGCTCTCCTAAACTCAAATTTGGGATAAAGTAAGCTCAACTGTGTGGTGGGGCACACATGGGGACCCACATGGGGATGAGGATGGGGGAATTTCAAGGACTCCTTGGGATCTTCCTCTCTGCATGGTCAACAGTCCATTTGGATTAATACATAATCGATCCAACAGTCCAGTAGATTCGGATCTGACCGAAAGTTGGTGAACATGTGCAATTTAGGGGGGTCATGTATTTGGTCCATTTAGATGGACCAAGGTAGGCCCCACAAGCAAGAGCTTACGAAATTTAACCTAAACTCGAGCTTAGGAGAGCCTTGTTCTCTCTCTCACTCTCTCTCTCTCTATATATATATATATATGAGAAATTCTAAAAAACACCCCATTTAGAAAAGGGGAGTTTTTGCCCCTTTTGATTTGTCTAATCAAATTTTGCCACCGCACATATGAAGCATAGGAAAAAAGGGAGATTTTTGAAAATTTAAATTTCTTATCTACATTTAACTTGATGATGACACGTATTATAGTTTTATAGGCTTAGAAAAGGGGCGATTTTTTGTGAAAAATGCCCCGGGAGTTTTGATATCCTAAGCACGAGCTTAAGATAAAATTCAATAAGCTCACGCTTGTGGGTCCCACCCTTGGTCACCCTTGCTCCATCCAAATGGACCAAACACAGAACCCCCCTAATTGCACATGTCCACCAACTTTCGATCAGATCCGAATTTACTGGATCGTTTGATCGATTGTGTACCAATCCAAATGGACTATTGACCATTAAACTTTTAGGACATAAATTAATGGACCGTTGGATAGATTGTGTACCAATCCGAATGTCCACCAACAATTTAAACAACTGTTGACCATTATATTGTTGGGATATATATATATATCAGAGTACGGGGGAAGACCCTCATATTTAGGCTGTTGGCATTGGATATGGATCCAATGGGTCCTCCCTCTACTCTCATAGTAGTGTGAGAGTTACTCTTATAGAAGTATGTCCCTTTATATACAAACACACCACGATACCATGGATTTTTATTTTTGTTTAAGGTTCACCGTCAAGTTGGCAATATAAGCATAGAAAAAAAAACACAAACAGTGGTTTGGTTGACATTTAAGAATTTTTACAGAAAATATTATTCCATGTTATCATAGAATAACCAGATATTCCATAATATGATGCAATAACCAAACACTTTGTGATATCATGAAATTTGGACAAAAATGTAAAATAATCATACTAATAAAAAGGGCGGGAGGTCCTCCCCCCATCATTTTGATGATTTTGGGCCCTCGGTCATTATATTTTTATTTTTGTAAAATAAAAAAAAAACACTTTAATTTATTACATGCATTCTCAAGTCTTCAGCATAAAATAGAAACACTCCTAAGTGGGAAAATGTGCGCGTGTACTGTGCATTTAGACCATGCATCACGCATATCCAGAGGTGAGATAGTCTGAATGGAAGAAAGTTCACATCCGAACAACTTCAAGTGCAGCCCAGCACTGTGGGGTCACCTTTCATCAATGCAACTTCTTTGATAGTCTTTTCATCCTATGATTTGGCATTGGACCCAATTTTACACTCACTAAACCTTTACTCACCGTAAGATTGAATATCGGGAAAATCTACGGTTTGCGGTGAAAAACCTTTAAAGGTTGTCAATTCAAAGACTAGGATAATCTAGCCAAACTGTGTTTTTGGATCCCTCTTGTCCATGAGAAAACCTTTCAATCTGCCCTCCGCACATTGGCAGCTTAACTGGGCACCACGAGCTGACTGCATATAAAATGAAGTGTGCTTGTGGGTAAACATTTCCCATTTGAATTTACAGTGCACAGATAAATGTTTCCCCCTTAAGTGTGCAAACAATTAAATGTACAGAGGGATAACAAAACAAGAAAGCAAGCAATTAAGTAGAAACATTTTGAATTTGTATTGTATGTAGTGAGCGGGCAGAGGATATCTTGAAACATTTATTCGAGTTTGGTCTTGTGAGTTCACTTCAGATCCTGCTGCATGCAAAAGAAATATTTTTAGATTTCAAGTGGTTTGGCAATGCTTAAAAACCATGAATACTAAAGAATAAGCTACCATTCAAACGGATGTTTGAAAACGTTCAGGAAAGTATCTTTGATTGAATAAGCTTATAAGACCGTTCTCTCTCTTTTTTCAAAAAGGTACAAGGGTAACTTTTCCAAGTGATCTTAGGAATTCAATTTCGTGTAAACAAACCGTCCTAAGGTTATGGTTGATGAATTAGTGGAACGGAATGGAATCAATCCATCTTACATAGCAAGAAATAGGAAATTATTAGGAATCTGCTCCACAATAACATCATATTCTTGTCACCTAGGTTTTAGGATGAGGCAAAAAGCAAGTAGAATGCACTTTTCTCAGATTTACAAACATTTTGAAAAATCCATTCAGTTTACTAAAACACAAATAATGATAAAGAAAAATCCATATCAGCCTACAGCCCCAATTTATTACCACATAGAACAATTGTACTCCAAGAATTCAGATAATTCCTTAACCAAACTAACCATTGAGTTGACTTCTCAACTCCTCCCTACAAATACAGACTCCATTTGTGGCACTGCGCTGGGGAAAAACACAATCATCAGATTGTGCTTCCACAATCCAAGAAATGCTTTGAATGAGAATTCCCTAATTCTATTCCTGGGTTTGAAGAAGTCTAGTAACTCGAATTATAATCATTCAATTTAATTATACAAGTTTAAAATTTAGATTTGATGGTTTTTCATTATTCCTTCATCTAACTACTACATTTCTCCTCCCACAGAATCTGTTGGAAGTCAGTGCCAAAATTGTGGAACCAACATTATTCCATATCCTTTAAGTACAGGGCCTGACTGTGGGGATCCCATCTACAGCAGCTTTAAATGCAACACAACCATTGGTCGGCTCTACTTCCGTACTCTCAACAACAGTTCATATGTGGTTACAAGTATCAACCCCGAGACCCACACATTTGTGATCAAATTGGAAGATGTTCATGACTGTTCTGCAAAAATAAATGATTTACATCTAGACCCTAGCCTACCATTTTCCTTCACCAATAACAACACTATTCTACTACTGAACTGTTCAATGCCAGTGGTCCCTTCGACTTTGAATTGCACCACTTCAGGTCCATGCCATAAAGACGGAGGGAATGGAATAATATCTTGTTTTGATCAACCAAGATGTTGCAGCTACACTGCTGGAGATTACCCATCATCATCACTTGAGATTGGTGTTTCAAAGATAAGTTGCAGTACTTATGCCAGCATAATTAATGCAAATTTACCACTAGGTTTTGGCACTGTGCATGAGGGAGTAGAGATCTCGTGGCGCTCACTAGAGCCACTTTGCGAATCACTGAAGGACTGCGAATCATGGCCAGACTCAAGTTGCTTGCCAGATGAGACATTAGTTGCAAAGAAAAGGTGTTTTTGCAATACAAACTTCCAGTGGGATTCTTCAGCCATGAATTGCACACGCAAGGTGAGTACTTGCTATAGAAGTCATAATCGATCACAATTGCAAACATAATTGTTGCCATTTTGCATACAGAATTAGGCACGTTCTTGATTGCATCGTTGTTACTTACCCAACCTCACATTATCAAAATAATTATGGTAGAAGCACATTATAAAAGCCCTCAACCTGAGGTCTAAAAAATGATCAGAACTAGTAGTGACCAAAGTGTACCACATAAAGTTCAGTCCTCACATGGTAGCTTGCTTGATCTCATCATTTTAAGAAGCAATGGAGAGAGAGAGAGAGAGAGAGAGAGAGAGAGAGAGAGAGGAAAGACACAGGTACTAAAGGGAGATGAAGGAAGCTTTTACTTGAACACACAACACAATGGGCCTTACATGCAAACAAACCTCGATTCAAAGATAAAATGACTTAACAATAACTGGATGCCATGGCCTAACTTCACATCATGGCGTGATTATCGTAGAAAAACAATGTAAACGCCTTGTTTGACATCTCATCCATCTAATAACAACCTGACATGCTAGTAATTCATGTTCTTTATTTTTTTTTCCCTTGCATTCTTAGTTCTCTCATCTCTCGAACCTATTCGCTCTTTCCCAGATCAAAAAATTGACCCCTCCGAATGTCAAATTATTTATCCACATTATTTTGAACATACCCTTCTGCTTAATTTCTTTCCATCTACATGTTTACCATGTACCACCCATATTGCCTCACCACATCATATCAACGTAGCTCAATTGTAGGTCTTGCTAGAAAGCTCATCTTGTGTGTTAAATTACCCTCGATGGATTAGAGAAAATGTGTCCTGGAGTTTGTTTCTAATTTAACAAAGTAGTTCTACACCTTGCACATTGCAATATTGCAAGTTCGGTGAGTTTGTAAGTGGAGAGGTAGTTCATATTCATAGGATTATCATTAATTTTCTCTAAAATGAAGTAGGCTCAACCTCATTGCCTTGAGCTCGTCATCGGCTCCAACAGGAAGACTTTCATTTCTGGAGTATTGATGCAGTCCAAGACACTTTAAGGGCTTGTTTGGATGCTAAAAAAAGGGCAAGAAAATAATATATTATAGAACATAATCTTTCATTTTCTTAACATAAAAATATTTTGGCAAACTAAGCAAAGTAAGAAGAATATATTCTTTTCTTTAAAAAAGTTAAATATTCTCTCCACCTCCCCATGCTAGAAAATTTTCTACAAGATTAAAAAACTTTTAAAATCCAAGTTCTAAAAGATACTTCCACACTTGTTGCTTTCCTAAGGAGTTTGTTTGCATGTGTGGTAAAGTAAAGGTAGATGTAACATCATGGTAAATGTGAGGTAAAGTAAAGGTGAGATCAAGTATGGGGTGAAGTAAAGGGGGAGAGTGTGGTAAAGCAGTTGTTTTTTGTATTGGGTTTTCTTTTCCACACTTTACTATGCTTTTAGGAGTTAAAGAAAAAGTGGATAAAGGTGAAGTGTAAGGTAAAATAAAGTGGCAGCTGGACTTCATCTTACCATATTACTTCTTCATTCAAACATAGCAAAGAGAGCTACTTGACTGTTAACCTTTACTGGTGCCAAAACAAAAGAATTTCAAGACCAAGGGACTACCATAACAACAATTGAGCCGTATTTACATGGAAATCAATATATAGGGATTCATGGTAAAATTGGCTCCAACAAATGATTATTAAAGAGGTGAAGGGTGAAGAGTATAAGTAGAAGATATCGTTATTTCATTGACTTTCTTGGGATTTGAATTTAGTAGGGTGACCAAGGGAGGACCTACATACATGGTTTGGGGGCAGTCACCCCCGTCGGACCATGAAAAAATGCGCGCCCTTTTTTAAATCTAATAAAAATTGGGTCCTAGACGACCTATGCCCAGTTAGAAATAAACCGTCGCCCCCCTCAATCGACAAAATAATGAAGAAAGTAAATTTATGGTCATCGTCCGCCCTTGTCAAACAAAAATCCTGGATCCACCACAATGACCGTTGAGTATTCATTTGCCATCCCTTCTTGATTCATTTTATGGTCCTTTTTGGATAATCTCACCTTTGGTTCTTCAAATTTAAGCACTTTTAGAAATAAAAGCTTTAGAATTCTAGGAATTCGTTACAAGAAACACACGGGCCCTACGCATTGATGAGAACACCAAGAAAACAACAAGAGAGGAAATAGAGAGTATACACAGGATATATGATTAAAAAATGTACATTTAGCAGCAAACCCTAGGCCTTCTTCAAATGCAAAACTCCTTAAAGGCCAGTTTCTTCTAAAGGACAGTTTCTTCTAAAGGACAAAACAACCAAGACTTGGGGAGTCGACTATTTCCATTCCTATCAATATTCTAAACAATAGTCCTTTTAGCCCAATACATACCAACTACGGATTTAAATAAACAAAAACACAAAGAAATCATCATTGTTGTTAAGATCCAAAATAGAAAGAAAAAGAAGAAGAAAAGCTTGCATAAGTGCAAAATTGTACATGGACCTGCAGGTTGTCTGCCAGGCCCAAAAAGGATGTGCAACCAATCTTTCCATTGGGCTGTTGTTCTTTGGATTTTGCACCATCTTCAAAGGACAATGAATCAAGCTCTTCTTCTTTCTGATGACAACTCTCTTCAACTCACTGCCTATTCTCACTTTGATTGAGCCAACAGTGCCGACACACATCGTTGTACCACTAGTTTCTGGCTATGCATCTTTCTTAGTTCCTCCCTTATCTCTTGGAAGAGCAAGAAACAAATAGAGTGGTTGGGAGCATTAACCGAACACAACAAATCCTCAATCACTTGTCTCCTTGAGTTGTTTCACCCACCCTGCACTTTTTCCGTTTCCTTGAATTCTTCAAATATGATAGTACCAAGAAAATCAAGATCAATGGCCCTGTGTGATTGACCATGGAATTAAAGTGATTCCTAGGGGAACCAATACTGAAAAAATGTGATTCCTCATCCCTCTCATGTCATCAATGTCAATCCTTAAAGGATATTGATACCACATTTTTCACTAAAAAATCCTTGACCATTTTTTTTTTATGATTTGAATGGTTTCCTTGTGTTTAAACTTAGCCACAACAACCATGTCCCACATTCATGCCTGTTAATGAAGCACCACCTACCAAGTGATAGCACAAGCTCTAATACCTACTGATAAAGTGCAAACAAGGCAAAGAACACTAGGAGGGGAAAGATAAAACATGACCTAAGAGGACAGGCAAGAACTCTATTTCATAGATAAACAACAGCAAGAGGGTAATTACATAGGAGCAAAGCTCAACTACAAGATGAAACGATTTAACAAACAAAAATTACATGATAAAATCATCATCCAGCTTTGAACTTACATTGACAAGACCTCGTTAAACACCAATTACAGCACACTGACTTCCAAAATGAAAGCCTATCCTAGCAATAATTGGAACTATAAGAAATCGCATCAAAACTACAACAAAACCAATTAAATCAGCCTTTCCAATCCCATAGTTAAACTGAAAACTTTGAAAAGTACCCTCACTTACAATATATCCCTCTTTTCCATGCTTGCTTAAGTAATAAATCATTTATTCTCAACGATTTTATATGAACTACTTTAACCTGTTTCTCTCATTTATTTCCATCCATATGTTTGCCATGTCACACCCATTTGTCCCCACCACATCGCATGCATATTGCGCAATTGTGGATATCACTAACAAGCTCATCTTGCATGCTGCATCATAATCATACTGGATTTTTACTCTTCATATCTATAACTAATCTTTTCTTATTTGCAGTTGATTAAAGACATAGCAAATAGTAAGATACCAAATGATAAATCATGGCTGGTCCTGGTTATTGTGCTGACTGTAGGGGTTATTTTGTTGGGTATATTTCTCTTTTGTTTATCAAAGAGGAGGTACAGAAAAATTACAAGTAAGTGAAACAATCTTTCTCAATGAATAACGATTATTGTTGGTTTTTTTTGTTGCTACACCAACTGTTAAATTGATATTATGATGATGATGGTGATCAAAGTGTATCCTATTGCAATAGAAATGTATAGAATTTAAATCATTGATAAAACATCCTTAAACAGTCAAATTGGCAGCGCATATCATATTTATGCAATGCATGCAAAGATGCCAAAAAAAAAAAACATATCAAGGATGTCTTTGTACTTCACTAAACTGACAGATGGCTAGCCCCCCTAAATACAAACTTGCTCAATGCATCAAAGTTGATGGTTTGTATGGTAGTTTGGATTCACTCAAACCAATGATGAAGCCCTTAGGAATCTTTCCTGGAGGATGATTGTTTATTATTCATTTTCATAGAAAAATTTATACAGTGCTACTTGGATCTCTCACAGAAAATCACTAAAAATCCAATAAAGAAAAGAAAAAAATTAAATGACGAGAAAATTGACCACTTCTAGGCTTTCTCCCACATCCATATATCTTTGTCGCTGCATCACTTTAAACTAGGAGAAAACTAGTCCTCTGGTCTTTCATGAGGTCCTCCCAAAGCGTTTCATCCAACAATTTAAGGTCGAATTCAAAGTCTCATGATCTGCAGAGGTTGGGTTGTTCTCCCGCTGGACAGGTGATGTCAATACGAGATAGCCTCTTCTTTTTAAGTTCGATGATGGTGGTTCATATTTGACGAAAATGAGAGAGATTTGAGGTAAATCGATGGATCCATTGTGATGCCATCGTCTCTTTAAATAGACTTCCTATGTCTAAATACAGAATCTTTGACCCATTGATTGGGTCATTTACAATCTATCAAGAAATCTAGCTAATATTTACACAAAAGAATAGCTGTACAGATTTGTCTTATGACTGGGTCAAATGGGCCTGATTTGGGTTTGGATTGATCCAATAGGCTGACCTGACTTTTGGTGAAGAAATCTGTAAGTTGGTCATTGGAAGGAGTATAACAGAGTTGAATGGTGTTATCGTGAATATGTTGACGAATGAAGTGACAGTCGAATTCAACATGCTTAGTTCTTTCATGAAACACTTCATTGAATGCTAATTTCTTAGCATTCTCACTATCAGTGTAAAGCGGAGTGTGACCTTTAACAGGGCCCCTAAATCTCGGAGTAACCATCAAAGCCAAATAACCTTAGATGTGGTGTGACCGATAGCGCGATATTCTGATTCCAAAGAAGATTTTGAGACAACTTCATGTTTCTTGCTCTTCCAGGAGATTAGTGAGGAACCAAGAAAAATAAAAATCTTGTTGTTGATCGCCTATCATTCACATCACCGGCCCAATCTGAATCTGAAATCCATAGAGAGCAAGGCTTGGATTGGAAAACACTAGGAGAGCTATATTAGTTGTCCCTTGTAAGTAGCGCAGAATCCGAACAACAGCTGCCCAATGAACAGATGTAGGAGAGCAACAAATTGACTGACCACATGAAGAGAAAGAGCAAAGTCTGGTCTTGTAATCGTAAGATAAACTAGACTGCCAACAATCTCCCGATATTGAGTCGCGTCCCGAAGCGATGTCTGATCAGCCAGACCAGCTTGTTGAATAACATCATTACAATACTTAGTTTGAGAAAGAAGATAACCGTCTGAAGAATAGGCAACTTCTATCCCTAAAAAATATCGAAGATGGCCCAGATCCTTCATTCTAAACTGTTGATGCAAGAATTTCTTAAGTGAATTAATGCCCATAGTATCATTGCCGGAAATGATCGTGTCATCAACATAGAGTAATAAGAAGACACAGCCAGCGTCCAAGTAGCGAATAAATAGAGCAGAATCATAGGCACTTAGTTGGAAGCCAAGGGTAAGAACTGAGTCACTAAAACGATCAAACCAAGCACGGGGAGCTTGTTTAAGTCCATAAAGGGCACACATAAGACGACAAACATGGTGAGGTGGACGAACAAGACCAGGAGGAGGTGTCATATAAATTTCTTCATGAAGAAATCCATTCAAGAATGCATTTTTCACATCAAGTTGATAGAGAGGCCATTGTCTAATGGCTGCCACAGCGATAAAAGCTCCAACAGTCGTCATCTTGGCGACTGGAGCAAACGTTTCTTCATAATCAATACCATACTCCTGGTTATACCCCTTTGCGACTAACCGAGCCTTGTACCGATCAACAGAACCATCAGACTTGTTCTTGATTTTAAAGATCCATTTGCATCCAATAATAATTTTGTCAACTGTAATAGGAACAAGATACCCGGTGTCGGTTTTCTAAAGCGCTGCTAGTTCTTCTGCTATGCGGACCTCCATTTTGGAGAAAGAACTGCTTCTTTTTACGCATGTGGTTCTGACAAAGTATGGATGGCTGCAAGAAAGGACTCATAGGAAGGAGAAAAATGATCAGTACAAACAAAACCAAAGCGGGAAACTGGTTTTCGGGTATGGATGGGATACCTTCTATCAGAAGGATCACTTGCATCGGGAACAGAGGAGCCAGGCATGAGGTCAGAAGTGATAACTTTGGGGCAGCATTGATAGACTGTAATGTAGATGCTGAAGGTAGCAGCGGCAGTGGAGGTGGAGGAGAGAGAGTCAGGGGAATAGATGGGAAAAGGGTCAAGTGGATAAAATGTTGGTGTTGCTTAAGATGAAACTGGTAATGTATGGAATGGGATATGTTCAAGAAATGTGACATTGCGGGAGATCCGCAATCGACTGGATTTAGGATCATAGCAGTGATAGACTTTCTGTTCAAGAAGAGACACAACAGATTTTGGTGATAGCTTGGTTCTTTCATGGTCATTCAACAGAATAAAAAAAGTACAACCAAAGACTTTAAGGTGAGACAGATCTGGTTTGTAAAAGAATAGTTTTTCAAAAGGCGATATCCCATTTAAAACAGTGGAGGGGGTTCTATTAATTAAGTAAATAGCAGTTAACACAGCTTCTCCCCAAAAATGTAAAGGGACATGAGAGGAGTAAATCAATGATCTAGCTGTTTCAAAGACATGTCTGTGTTTCCTTTCTGCAACACCATTTTGTTGTAGAGTAGTGGGACAGGACAACTGAGATTGTGTTCCTTGAGAAGCTAGAAAATTACGGGATCGATGAGAGACATATATTCATCCCCGGAGTCTGATCTGAAAATTTTAATCCGTTTTTCAAATTGAGTGAAAATCATATTAGAGAAAGCAGTATATATGGAGTAAAAATCAGATCTATTTTTCATCAAATAGAGCCATGTATACTGAGAAAAATTATCAATAAACAACACATAATAGTATGAACCACGTTTTGTTAGTTGCGAAGCAATTCCGCATATGTCTGAATGAATTAACTCAAATGGAGCATGAGTAACAGAAGAAATTTTATTATAAGGTAAAGCATGTTGTTTACGAAGTCTACAACCAAAACAATCAGAAATGTTTCCAAGACAACCGCTAGAATGTAAAAGTTTCAAATTATTCATAGACAAATGTCGCAAGCTAGTATGCCATAAATTAAAAGGAGCTGCAGAAAAAACAAGAGCTGTGGTAGGATGAATGGATGATGTAATGAACAGAGTTAATAGAGACCTCCTGACCTAAGGCCTGTCCCAATCTGCTTCCCGGTGCGTGAATCCTGCACAGAACAACCAGTGGAGGAGAATGACAAGACAACCAGATGATGTCAACCGACTAACATATATCAAGTTAATAGAAAGGTTTGGAACACACAATACAGAGCTGAGAGTCAACAACTTAGTGGAAATGGATCCAATTGTTGTTACTGGTAAAGGAATATTATCTGTTGTATTAATTGTTAGATTGACAGAAGGAGAATAACATTTATGCAATAATGAAGAATCACGAGTCATGTGATAAGAAGCTCCAGAATACAAAAGCCATACAGAATTTTTAGTACCTGATGCACCAGACATTAACATTGAAGAACCAGGATCAGTGGGAGGTGTAGCCAAAGAGCAAGTGGAACCAGAAACCAGAAGTCAGAAATAGTTGTTGCGTTCTTTCATCTATCATAGACTGAATTTGGGATGCTGAAATCGTTCCTTCTGCATCAGTTGTATGGGAAGCATATGATCTGGACTAATATTGCTGATTGGGACCAGAGGGGCGCATGTACTGATTAGAGGCAGATGGTCCACGAAAACTTTGCTTATGAGGCTGGTTGTTCTTGTAACTTGGGTGGTTTTGTTTAACTGGACAATTATATTTCCAGTGTCCTTTTTCTTACAATAATTGCATATGTCCATGGCAACAGGAGGAACAAATCGCTCTCTTTTTTGTGTATTTGCATTTGCTGACAAAACATGTCCGTTCTCTACATGTTTCTTTCTGTTTAGAGAGCTCAGGGTTTGTTCTTCTGCTAGTAACTCAGAGAGTACAGCATCAACTGACGGAAGAGGGGATAGATGTAACAACAATCCCCTGCCATGAGAAACTGTACCAGTTGAATTTCTTGCTTATAATTACGGAAGGTTTCGGCATCCTCTTTGGATTTGAATTGAGGTTCCATTAAAGCCAGTTGATCTCATAAGGATGTCATTTTAAACGTAAAAAAATGGATAGATGCATTCCCTTGATCAACATTTTTTAATGTCCCATTCTATTTGATATCTATGAGTGGCATTGGTCTGAGTATAAAGTCTGGAAAAATAATCCTATGCATTTTTCGGACAATCAAATTTGGACAGTTGATTGTCAATGGAAGGAATAACAGAATTAGCAATCCAAGAGTTTATTTTGTACACAGCAGATTCCCGTTCTTCATATTTATTGTCTTTGGACTGAAATTGATCAATCTTATTATCAAGATACTGTTGTAAGTCATAGAATAAGATATTTACAATATGCAGTGAGCCAGGGGCCTTCATGTAAATACTTGAAACTCAAGGGGCTTTTTTGTAATTTTCAGAATCTGTGAAATAACATTATGGGGAAGTTCTATTGGCACCACAAATATTGCTCTCCTCACCACACTAGAAGACAAAAGAGGTATGTTTTTCCTAAACTACACCTCCCCCCCTCCCTCCTCCTCCTCCCTCCCTCCCTCTCCCACCCTCCACCCTCTTCCCTCCTCCCCAGTCCCCGCCCCGGCTGGCTGGCCACCTCCCCCCTCTCCCTCTTTCTTCCTCCCTCCCCTTCTATTTTCTTTCCCTCTTCTCCCTCTCTCCCTTCCTCTTCGTCCCTCTCCTTCCCTCCCCTACTATTCTTCTCCCTCCCCCTCCCCTCCCCTCCCCCTCCCAGTCGCTGGCGGGGAGGGAGATCGGGATGCAGCAGGCGGAAACGTTATGCTGCAGCCCGATCTCCCTCCCCACCGGCGACTAGGAGGGGGAGGGGAGGAGGAGGGAGAAGAAGAGTAGGGGAGGGAAGGAGAGGGAAGAAAAGGAAGGGAGAGAGGGAGAAGAGGGAAAGAAAATAAAAGGGGAGGGAGGAAGAAAGAGGGAGAGGGGGGAGGGAGACCGGCCAGCCGGCCAGGGCTTCAACCGCAGGTTGCCGGCCAGGGTTCCCTCCCCGCCAGAGACCGGGGGGGTGGGGGGGGCCAAGATGAGGGAAGAGGGTGAGGGTGGGAGAGGGAGGAAGGGAGGAGGAGGGGGGGGGGGGGGGGGGGGGGGAAGGGTAGTTAAGGAAAACTCATTTTTTTTTTTATTTTGCGGTGGGAAGAGAGATTTTTGCGGTGCCAATAGAACTCCCCTAACATTATAACAAGGATCGACTAACCTAGGAGGTTATTCGAATCCTCTATTGCTTCATCTAATTCTTCCTCTTCCATCTCTTATTCTCTTTCTTTTGTTTTTCACATTCTTTGGACACCGTAGAATAAAACCCTAGATCATAGCAGATCTAGGATTACAACTTGTTATTAGAGCTTACTTGCTGGGGAAGAGGGTCATACGAAGAGTTCTAAAGGTTTAGATTTGAAGAAGAATCGAGGTTTGGAGGCTTAGAGTCTCAGCCGAACCTAAAAAAGGGTTCGGCTGGGTTATTTTTTGCATCGATGTGGTGTGTTTCTTCTTCAGCTGGGTTGCGCTTCATGTTCAGTTGATGTTGTGTGGCGTGGTTTGTTGATGTGGTGTGTTTCTTCATCGGCTGGGTCGCATTTCATGTTCGGTTGATGTTTTGTGGTGTGTTCTGTCATCGGCAACATTTATGTGGTATGTTTCTTCACCGATTGCATTTGCTATGGCTCTTTATTCTCTCTGGTGTTAGCCCCTCACAAGTGTGATACCTTCTTGTGGAGTAGTGCTAGCACAGATCGATTTCTATTGCAGTGTGGCAGTTAGCAACAGGCCTATGTGACGGACTTTGAGTCTGTGTTTGTGGTGTGTGCAGGTCGATCGCGTGATGCTATTTCTACAGCAAGTCTTCATATATAACAGGTTTGAATTTTTAGACGTAATTTGTGGGTACGTTTTGTCATCTGCCATGGACTCCAAAGGTGATACTGTATCTACTCACCAATTCCCAAACATTGCAAATCTGAGTGTCAAGATAACTACCAAACTCTTTAATGGCACTAACTATAAATATTGGGCCTACTCAGCCAAGATGGCCATTGGATGATCAAGGAGACTCGGTTACATTGATGGGAGTATTAAAGAGCCAAAGCAGGACGATCCAAAACATTCGGAGTGGGTCTCAGAAAATATGTTGGTTATGAATTGGATTCTGAATTCAATGGAAGGAGGAATCACAAATAGTTTTAAATACTTGGATACCACAAAAGAACTCTAGGATTCTATCGAGACTACTTATTCTCAGAAGCGGAATAATGCAAGGGTTCTTGAATTTAAAAAGGAGATTGCTGCATTCAAATATGGTACTCTTATCAATTGACGACTATTACTCTAAGTTCGGGACTCTATGGAAGAATTGGAGTCGTATATGAGTCCTGAACTTTGTTGTGCCAAGAAGGGGGGGCGGGGTGGGGTTAACCCAGAATTTCAAACTATTTGTTCCCAAGTAACAAGTCAAGATCCTTTGCCTCCTATAGGCACAATGTTTTCCATGCTGCAAGTTGAAGAAACTTGTAGGCTGGTTATGGATGTTAAACAAGATGTAGTACCTGATCGGTCAGCCCTTGCAAATAGCAATATGGGAAACACAGTGACTAATATTGGTGGTGGTAGATGTGAAGGGTCCCAAAGCTGTAGACACAATAGAATGGAATGGGATGGATGTTTCCCAAGATCGATTGATTTCTTTAAATAACAATGTACAATCTTTGATATAGGCTACAATTTAGATATTGTATAGTCATATTACAATCAGCTGTATCCTAATATAGTATGCAGTATCTGTATAGGATATTAGAAGTTGACTAAACAAATGGGTTGGGCCTCTATTATACAAGTGGGTTTGACCCGATGGGTGCAGAATCATTAACACCCCCCCTCAAATTGATGCTGGTGAGTCAACAAGCATCAATTTGTCTATCAGAAATTGATGGCGTGGTCAAGGAAGAGCTTTGATAAAAATATCAGCAATTTGGAGACCAGAGGAGATGAATGGAAGAGAGATCACATCACGTAGATATTCAACCCTGATAAAGTGGCAATCAACCTCGATATGTTTCGTTCTTTCATGAAGCACTAGATTTTCTGTAATCCGAATGGCGGTGGTGTTATCCGCATGTAGAGGTGTGGCTGATTTTTGTGCGAAGCCAAGTGTTGCGAGTAGATCACGAAGCCACAAAATTTCTAAACATGCTGCACCTATGGCCGTATATTCCGCCTCAGTTGAAGATTTTGATACTTTGTCTTGTTTTTTCACTTTCCATGAAATAACTAGGTACATGCACCATCCTGTTGTGGAACGACGGGTATCAGGGCAACCTGCCCAATTAGCATCCGAATAAGCAGCCAATGTCATTGGAGAACCAACATGAAAAAATAATCCTCTGTGAGGAGTGCCAAGAAGATAACGAATAATTCTTCGCACAACCGCTAAATGGAGATGATGAGGCCTAGTCATATACTGGCCCATTAAGTTTACAGCATAACTGATGTCCGGCCGAGTAGTAGTCAAATATATGAGACTACCGACAAGTTATCGGTAATATGTCGGATCAGGAAGAGGATCACCACTTTCACTATGGAGTTTAAGATTAATTTCAAGAGTATCCACAGGTGTGGAGTTTGACAGGCCTGGGGATTTAATTAAATCCATAGTGTACTTGTGTTGATGAAGAATCAACCCTTTTTCAGATTGATGAACCTCCAATCCCAAAAAATATGTCAGAGGACCTAGGTCCTTCATTTGAAAAGATTGATGAAGGGAAAGCTCGAGATCTTAAAGACTCTGTTGAAATTGCAGTTGTAGTAAAGCATCCTTGAGTTTTTCAAACCAAGCCCTTGTTGAAATTGCAGTTGTAGTAAAGCATCCTTGAATTTTTCAAAACAAGCCCTTGGTGCTTGCTTGAGCCCATACAAAGAACGTTTCAAACGAGCAACTTGTCCTTCAGATGTTACTGGATAACCTTGAGGCAGGCACATAAACTTCCTCTTTAACATCGCCATGAAGAAAGGCAATTTTTACGTCAGACTGGAAAAGAGGCCAAGATTGGGATGCAGCGATGGCAAAGATTGTGCGAACTGTAGTCATCTAGGCTATAGGAGCAAAAGTCTCATCATAGTCAATTCCATATTCTTGTCTGTTGCCAGGGGCCACAAGCCCTGCCTTGTATCTGTCCAAAGAACCATCAGCTTTTAATTTGATAGAGAAAACCCATTTACACCCAATTGGTTTTTACCGAAGGTGGACATGGAACAACATCCCATGTTAGGTTATGCTGTAGGGATAAGTCCTTTGAACCCACCCCCCCGAACGAAAAATCTTGAAACATGTTGAGAATTGATTTTGGACATAATTAAAAAACATTTAAAAGACATCGATGACTTTAGATTTGGCATGCAGAAAATAAAACATGTAAAGCATAATCATCAATGAATGCCACAAAATATTTATACTATGAATGAAAAACTATTGGTTCAACACCCCCAAACATCACTATGTATTAAATCAAAACATTTGGTTTTAGAGGTAGTATGTAATGGAAAAGGAAAAGTTTTACTCTTTCCAAGCTTTCAATTATTGCAATCAATACTAATGCTGAAATCCTCAATTTATTGATGTGACCAGAATTTAACAAAGACAACAATACTTTGGAATTGGGATGGCCTAATCTATTGTGCCATAACTGCACATTATTCTTAGAGACATTTGTAGAAGCGACAAAGACATATCTGGATTCGGTGTAGGCATGTGAAGAGGGAACAAGTGCCCACACTTAGGCCCCTTCGCTATCACCCTCCCCGTCTCCTTATCCTGCTCCACACCCAAAGAAGGAAAAATAAACATTGTAGTTACCATCAACCAATTGTCTGATAGAAATAAAATTGATAGAAAGACTTGGTGAACAAAAAACATCATGTAACGGCAAAGAATGAGAAATATCGCCAATAGATGTAATAGGTATTGTTGTACCATTAGCGGCATGAACTTGAATGCTACCATCATATGGTTTAATTTTGGAATAATCTTTTGGCGATGGGTGTCATATGATTGGAGGCACCAGAATCAAAATACCAGTGTGAGGAAGAGTATTTTTTACGAGATATACCAAGAGTGGAAAAGGCCTGTAGGATCATCAGTTGGATCATGTCAGGGGCGACTGAAGCAACAGAAGCAGGAGTTGAAGAAGATATGGAAGATGAATTTGTAGTGCCCGAAGTAGTAGTAATGGCCTGGTAAACTTTTGGGTTTTTGTTCTGAGGACGTGTGCGGCAATCATTGATCAAATGTCCAGTTGCTTTGCAATAATTGCAGATTTTATGCTTGCACTGATTGGCATAATGTCTGAAGGTCCGATACCGGTAGCTAGCATTGCACTGTACCGATATGTCTGTTGGGTTGCTTTCCCTTAGTAGCATAAGCACCATTCACTAATGAGTTTCACGACTGTGATTGAGTGGGTACCCCATAGGCAACTTCAATTGCACCACAATTGGGTTGTTGAATCACACCTGACTAAGTCAATTGTCTCAGTTCCTCTCGTAGCAATTCATTAAGGTACTCATCTAGCGATGGGGAAGGTACCCTACTCATGAGGTTTGATCTGACCGTTTCATATTGAGGCCTTAATTTCATAAGAAATTGATCCTGCTGACTAGTCTCCAGTATTTTCTGTAGTTCAAGAAGGACCTGTGCAGAGATATTGGCATCCTTGATTTCATCTAATTCAGTCCAGAGATTATGGAACCCAAAATAATACTCTTGAACGGAAAAAGTTCCTTGCATGTAATTTGCAATTTCAAATTCTAACTGATATTGTCGTGCTGAATTCCCTTGGTGATATACTTTTTTCGGATACTCCCACGTGTCTTTTGCAGTATTGTTTGGTTTCAAATTCATGAAAAATTGGGGTTCCATGGATCCAAGAACCCAGGTTTTTATCTTAGAATCTTTTGTGTTCCAGTTACAATTTTCTTCTCATCTTCTGTTGGTTTTGGATCCGTTCCAGAAATATGGCCCATAATTATTTACCCTCCTGGTAAAGTTCAAATTAGAAGGCCCAAGAATGATAGTTCTTACGATTAAACCAGATCAAGTTGATTTCAGATTTCTCCATTTAGCAACAAATATTCAGACAAGAAAGGAGAAGAAAAAAATTCACTAAGAATGATTCAGAAAGTAGGGAACAAGATCCCTGTAAATGCATTGGTAATCTCAAAAAATCAGTCCAGATGGATTAAAGATGAACAGAAGAGCCCTATGTGCCAGAGACTGCTCGCGGCAGTTGAATAGATCAACCCCTGGTGAAAAAAATAAAAAACCCTCCAAACGACCTTGAATTCACTGGCTGGATCTGTCTATGGGCCCCACTAATTGGTCCAATCACAGATCAGATCTGAACAGACTGCAAAGGCTCAAAAATACTACCAGCAGACCAAATTTGAACTATATTGGATAAAGATCCACAAAACTCGACGGTCTTGATGAAATTTGTTTGAGAAAAAAATTCTAGAATCGACAGAGAGAGAATGAGGAAAAACCTACCTCAGATGTTGATGAAAAAATTCCAGAAAATCACTAAAATGTTCCAGAAATCTTCTCGATCATATCCTTGGAGTTCACTGGTGGAACCAAAGTGATCAGAGGTGGGCCACTCTTGATCAGGCACAAATCAACTGTCGTTGTGATGAAAAATCAACAGAGTATTAACTAATCCAGGAGAAGGAGACTGCTCAAACATTGATCGATGGAGAACCTCTTCAACCAGAGAAAAACAATTGCAGGTTGTGTCTATCAATAGTGCTCTGATACAATGTGAAGGGTCCCAAAGCTGTAGACGCAATAGAATGGAATGGGATGGATGTTTCCCAGGATCGATTGATTTCTTTATATAATAATGTACAATCTTTGATATGGGCTACACAATTTAGAGATTGTCTAGTCATATTACAATTAGATGTATCCTAATATGGTATGTAGTATCTGTACAGGATATTAGAAGTTGAGTAAACAAATGGGTTGGGCCTCTATTATACAAGTGGGTTTGTCCCGATGGGTCCAAAATAATTAACAGTAGAGGCCATGGTCGTGGAGGTAACCGCGGTGGATATGGCAGCAATAGAGGCCGTGGACATGGGTCTCCTGGTGCTGGGCATGGTTATGGTGAACAACCTAACACCGATCGTGATAAACTTTACTGTACTCATTGTGGAAGGTATTGTCATATGAGGGAGACTAATTGGGATTAGCACAGGCCTCGAAGTGTGTCTGCCACACCCGCTGAAGTGGAACATCGTAATGATCTTATAGAGCAAGAGACAAGTAATCAGCATTGGAAGGAAGAACTGTGAGTTCTTCGACAAAGTTGGGAGCGTTAGAAGGTGTGAATCAAGATTCATCAGTTGGTATGACTTCATCTCATAACCCCATGGCATTTGCTTCTTCCGCCACTTCATCTACTTGGGCTATTGATTCAGGGGCTACAGATCATGTGACAGGTATATGTTCTGAATTTCATCCCACAGTGCAACCTCACAAGGGTGAGAATTACCGATGGTTCCTACGCTCCAGTGGCTGGGAAAGGGACTATCCAAGCTTCACACAACCTTTCTTTATCATCTGTTCTTCATGTTCCCCATTTCTCATTTAATCTTATATTTGTTAGTGCTCTAACAAAAAATCTCAATTGTTGTGTCACATTTTATCCTTCTTACTAAGAACAATGGTCTTTATACCCTAGATCTGAAGAGGACAGAGCCTAAAGTGTTACAAACAGGAGTAGTTGATGAGAATAAAGTGTTGTGGCATCCTCGTCTGGACCATGCACCAGTAAAGTGTCTTGGGAGTTTTTCTTTTCTGAATATTCAGAGTAAAAATGGTAGTGTTTTGAGATGTGATGCATGTCAATTTGCCAAGAATAAAAGAAGTGTGTATTCAGTCAATCTTAATAAAAGTAGTACTAGTCCATTGTGGTATGCTACTGTGGTTTCTGTGTATGGACATCGTTTATTTTGTTACATTTATTGATGATGTGACTCGGGTTACATGGGTGTATTTAATGAAATCAAAGAAAGAGGTTTTACATCTTTTCAAAACATATCATAAAATGGTGGAAGTTAAGTTTTGATAAGAAGATCAAAGCTTTCCGGTCTGACAATGGAGGAGAATATACCTCACTAGATTTTCAGATGCACCTTGCCGAAAATGGAATTGAATCACAAACATCGTGTACGTATACTCAAGAACAGAATGGTGAGGTTACTCGAGCTCTCTTATTTTAAATGAATGTTCCAAAAAAATTTTGGTCAGATAGTGTCTTAACTGCAGCATATTTGATAAACAGAATGCCTTCAAGGATACTAAAAGGAAGGAGTCCAATAGAAGTACTTTGTCCCAGTATGCCCTTGTTTCAAGTTCCACCAAAACTGTTTGGGAGTGCTTCCTTCGTGCATGTTCTAAAACACCAGAGGGATAAGTTGGATCCAAAAGCAATTATAAATGCATATTTGTAAGGTATTCCAATAATCAAAAGGGCTACAAATGCTATGCTCAAAGCAAGAAGGGCCGAATTTTTGTTACAATGGATGTGAGTTTTCATGAAGTTGTTCCTCTTTACTCATCTGCAAGTGAAGAACTAATATATGAGAATGATGAAGTGAACAACAGTCTACCTCTTCTTGATTTAGTCACCGCTCCGGTGTATCAAGGACCAATAAATGAAACAGGTGCCAAATTGCAGAGTACTGAAGAACAAGAGGAAATAGACAAGTTCAAGGAGCCGTTGCAAGTATACTCCCAGAGAGGGGAAAAAGATAGACCGGTGTTCTCATCTATACCATCATCATCTGACGTCCCAGATCCAGTTCCTGTATCTTCTCCGACTCATCTGTCTCAGTCAGCGGTTATTCCTCATGCAAGTACGACCTCTGATTTAAATCTTCTTATTGTCGTGAGAAAAGGAACAAGATCCTGTGTCACTCACCATCCCATACAAAACTTTGTTCCATATCATAGCTCATCGCCTATTTTCGTGCCTCTGTCTCTAACCTAGCAACTAAATGTATACCTACACATTTGTTTGAGGCCCTATCACATCCTAAGTGGAAAAAGGCAATGATAGAGGAAATGAATGCTCTAGAGAAAAATCATACGTGGGAACTGACTACTCTTCCTAATGGTAACGCATTGTTGGATGCAGATGGGTTTATACCCTTAAATATAATCCAGATGGCACTATTAATAGATATAAGGCGAGAGTTGTTGCTAAGGGATTTACTCAATCCTATGGACTTGACTATTTTGAAACTTTTTCTCTAGTGGAAAAATTGAATTCCATCCGTGTAATATTGTCACTAGCAGTGAACTTCAAGTGGCCTTTATATCAACTAGATGTAAAAAATGCATTTCTTCATGGGGACCTTGAAGGAAGAGGTTTATATGGACCCTCCCCCTGGATTTGTTGTTAAGGAGCATGAAAATAAAGTGTGCTTCTCAAAAGGTCATTATATGGACTAAAGCAGTCACCTCAGGCTTGGTTTAAAAGATTCAGTTAGAGCTATAATTTAAATTTGTCTTTACAAGGTGCCATGCAGATCATACAATTTATGTAAAGAGGAAAAACATGAAGGTAGTATACTTGTAGTGTATGTTGATGACATAGTTGTCACAGGAGATGATTGATGTTGAAATTTCTATAGTAAAATGTTTCCTCATAACAGAATTTGAGATTAAGGACCTAGGATTACTAAATTACTTCCTAGGAATTTGAGGTGGCAAGGTCTCAAGGAGTGGAATGTCATAATCACAAAGAAAATATATCCTTAATCTTCTTGAGGAAGCAGGAAAACTTGGTGCGAAACCAGCAAATACTCCAATAGAACAGAACCATGGTCTGCACTTGGAAAGTGGAGAACTGCTTGAAGATAAAAGGATGTATCAAAGATTGGTGGGGACGCTAATTTATCTCACTATTACCAGGCCTGATATTTCTTATGCTGTCAGTTTGGTAAGTCAGTTTATGCACGCTCCCTTAACTTAACATTTAACAGCAGTGAATAGGATTTTTAGATATTTGAAGGGATCACCATGTCAAGGAATTCTCTACAAGTCACATGGACATGCAAAGGTTATAACCTTCACAGACTCTAACTAGGTTGGATCTTTGACAGATAGAAGTCTACAACAGGATACTGTTATGGTGGTTGGAGGAAATCTAATCACATGGAAAAGTAAAAAACAAGTTGTTCTTCCAAGTCTAGTCCAGAAGCTAAGTACAAAGCTGTAGCTCATGGGTGCTGCAAGTAATTGTGGTTAAGAATATTGTTGGAGCTGGGGTTCCAGCAAGGTGGTCAAATGCTTATCTACTCTGATGATAGTACATCAGCAATTAAACTGGCTAACAATACTGTCTGCCATTAAAAAACAAACCATGTGGAACTGGACTGTCATTTTATCCATGAAACAATTGAGAAGCAAGATGTGTTGCTATTGCAGGTTCCTAATGAAGATCAACTAGTAGATTTTCTCACAAAGGCAATAAATAAAGCTAAGTTGCAATTTGTCTTGTCCAAGCTGGGCATAGTCAATATCTATACACCAGCTTGATGTTGAGCGCGTGTGTGCGGAAGCGTGAATCACCGCAATTGAATAATCAATCAACCACACGAGAAAATCACACAGAGATTTTTTGTGGCTCGGCAAAGTCGCCTACGTCCACGGGAAAGAAACTCGACTTTCCTTTCGGGCTCTACTCTCTGCAAATCTCATGAGTTATGCATTACATCAATACATAATGCTTTCTTTCTTGGCCCCTAAGAAACCATATCTTAGTCAAAAGGAAAGTCCCGGTACAATTACCAAAATACCTTTGACCCTAAACCCCCATGGTCTGGACCCACTAGGCCAACAATCTCCCCCTCCGGACTATGGGGAAGACGCCTCTAAACCCCCTTACTGGGAGTTCAGTCCTGCCAACTTTCAACACGGCTCCAACTCTCCCTTAGACACAACCTTTGTCATCATGTCTGAGAGATTCTTGAAAGTATGATCTTCTCCAGCTCATGAGATTCTTGTTGATGACCTCACGAATCCAATGGTATCTCATATCAACATGCTTCGTGCAGGCATGGTATGTAGCATTCTTGTTAAGATCCATAGCACTTTGACTATCACAGTAGACTCCATACTCTCCTTGCTTCAAAACCCAGTTCTCCAAGAAAATTCTTCAACCAAAGCATCTCCTTCCCTGCTTCATTAGTAGCTATGTTATTCTGCTTCAGTCGTAGACAGTGCTGTGGACTTTTGCCAACTTAGGCTGCCAGGAAATAGCTCCCTCCCACAAAAGTAAACAAGTACCCAAAAACCGACAACCACCGATCAAGATCGCCTGCAAAATCAGCATCTATAAATCCTTCCAGCACTGGTTTTGACTTTTGAGCCTCCGAAACACAAGCACAACTTGTAAATACCTCTCAAATATCTGAAGATCCACTTCACTGCTTCGCAATACTCTTTCCCAGGGTTAGAAATAAATCTACTCACTAAAACCCACTGCATAAGCATATCTAGCCATGTGCACACTATGGGCATACATAAGACTCCAAACCGCTAAGGAATATGTACAGACCTCATCCGTTCCTTTTCTCATCTGTAGTAGGGCATGATCTCTTACTGAGCTTGAAGTGATAGCTAGAGGCATGCTAACTGGCGTAGCATCTTTAATGTTGAACTTGTTAGCACCGCTCAACATAGTTCTCCTGTGACAACCACAGCTTCTTGCATTCCTGCCACGACGTATGTGTGTAGAAGATAATGTGGCTTAGGCCCACTAGGCCCAGCCCATCAAGGGCTTGTACACAACTGTATATAAAATCCCACGTGTGGGATCATCTTAGATTATGTTATTGATTTATCTCTTATTACTTGTATAGATTAGAGGTTGATTATTCATTATTCTGATTGTACTAATTAGGATGTTTAGGGCCCTTGATTAGGGTATTATTAATTATAAATATACAAACGATCCTCCATTGAGTGATCAAGTTCTCTCCAAACTCTCGTCTCTTTCTTCCTTCTCTTATTTCATATCATTACATGGTATCAAAGCGTTGGTTATGATCAATCCTCTTCTATCATTGATCCAATCTTCTTCTCTCATTGATCCACTAAGTCTCCCTGGCGTGGATCTTCTTCCTGGCGTGAAAATCTTCTTTGTTAGTGTCACTGATCAACAATGGCCCACCACGGATCATCTTCGTATCTCCAAGAGACCTCCACAGTTGTGATCGACCATTCTTGAGGATCTTTCTAAGGATTTTTCTGAAATTTTTCCATCACCTTTGAGGTAGTTTTCATCCTATTCTTCATCTGTCAGTTTTAATCAAATTCTGTTAGATAGTTTTCATTAAGACCGTCCAGATTTGTGGATCTTTTTCCAAATCTCATCAGTTTTGGACTGAAGGAAATAACTTTGATCCACTTTACAGAGATCAAACCTGATCTGTGATTAGACCACCCTGTGGGGCCCACGCACAGATCCAGGTCCAAATTTCCAGTTCGTCTGGCTCTGTTTGGCAGAAAAATTACACTGAGTGTGCTGTCTACTGTTGTCTTCTTCTGTTTTCTTCTTCTATTGATAATACTAATTGCTGCTGTATGCTGTGGAGGCTACTTGTTACGGATTAAGGCTGATTAATGACTGATCAGTGCTGGTTACTGCATTGTTAGTACACTGTTGGTATTATTACTGCAGTATTTGCCTTTTATAGCAGATCAGACCACCTTTTGGTTGGTTGTTGTGCTGCTCTCCGTCTTTGGCACTGTTGCTGGGTTTTCTTTGGCACTGTCGTCAGTCCTATGTGCTGCTGTTTGCATAGTTGCTGTTACTTTTGTTGGTTGTTGTCCTTGGTTGCTACTTATTGCTGTTAGTACGGTTGCCTACTTTTCTCCTATTGAAAGTATGATGTTATTCCTGTTAAATTTAAATGGGAAATAATTATATGGCCTGGACTTTTCATCTGAAGAATTTTGTAGAAGGCCAAGGACGTTTGGGTTATCCTTGATGGTTCGATAAATAACCTACTACAAATACTACTAACACAAAAGCATTACCCACCTGGTCTAAGAAAAATTGCTATGGTCATCACTTGGATTCTTAACTCCATTGACCCTTCTCTTGCCATTGCTCTTCAAGCATATACTACCGCATCTGATATGTGGGGTCATCTCAAGAATGTTTATCATCAAACAAATAAAGCTCGCAAATTTCAACTAGGTAGTGAAATTGCAAAATTCAGTCAAGGTGATAAATTTGTGCAGCGTACTTTAAAATGGATTTCTCACCTTATGGGACTGAGAGGGATGCTATGATTATTCAGACTGTTTCTGCTGGGTTTCTGTCTGAGGCTCTTAAATTACAAGAGGAAACTCACATCAACCAGTTCGTTATAAATCTCAGACCCGAATTCGAATATGTTCGGTCTGCTCTCATGAATAGAGAAGTCTCTACGAACCTGGATACATGCTTCCAAGAAGTCCTTCAAGAAGAACTTCGTCTCAACTCTCAGGGTGCCATTCTTGAAGAACCAAAGGCCTTCCTAGCTCCTCTCTAGGCTGATTCTGCTCTCCTGGCAGCCCCCAATCAGAAGCCTACTCAATGCTATGAGTGCAAAGGCTTCGGTCATATGGCCAAGAACTGTCGAAAAAAATTGGTTTGCAGATATTGCAAACGCTCTGTCATCTTATTGATGACTGTCGCAGCTTACAGCGAAAGAATGGGCCCCAACAGAAGCAAAATCCTTCCACCGTGCCCAGACAAAATGCTCCAGCTGCGTTCCAAGTTCAAGCACCTCTCCCTGATACGGAAAGCACTTCTTTCAGGGCTGTATCCATGACTCCAGGCCAAATTCAAGAACTGATTCAGAACACAGTGACCTCCGCATATGCATCTATGGGTTTTAATGGTGGTCGGTATCAAACTCATTCTCCTCTAGCATCTCCTGCTTTTCATTCTTCAATCTCTCGGTCTTCCTCCATCACCCCATCTCCCTGGTTTCTAGATTCAGGAGCATCAAACCACATGACTTCTGTGGAAAGTATCTTTACAGCCTCTCACCCTTACCTTTGCAAAGACAAAATCACCACTGCTAATGGAGACCAATTACTCATTTCTGGAATTGGTACCATTACTTTATCTAGTGTCTCTGGCCAGTCCCTCCACCTTTCCAATGTCTGCTTTGTTCCCAAATTATCAGCCAATTTACTTTCTGTCGGACAACTTATATTGGTGATGGGTACCATATTAACTTTTCTTCCACTAGTTGTGTCATATAGGGGCAGCAAAGTGGGAAGGTGATCACAACGGGGAGTAAACATGGTCGACTATTTCTGTTGGACATTGGACATCATTCCTTATTTTCTTCTTCTCCTAATTTCAATAAATTGTGGACTATGTGGCATAATCGTCTTGGTCATGTGAACAATGCTTATTTACTTTCTTTATTTAAAATTGGTTGTTTAGAACCCACTATTGATAATAAAATGATGTCCTCTTTACTTCAATCAAAGTGTGAAACGTGTTGTTTGAGTAAGAGTCATATTTTGCCATTTCCTATTCATCGTTCTCGTGCGTTATCATCTTTTGATATCATTCACACTGATGTTTGGGGAATTGCACCCACATTGAGTAGGACTGGGTTTAAGTATTATGTGACCTTTATTGATGATCATTCTCAATTCACTTGGATTTATTTCATGCGCTTCAAATCTAAAGTATTTTCTCTTTTCCAAAATTTTTACAATATGGTTCACACACAATTTCAGAAAGATATAAAAATTCTTAGGTCCGACTCCGGTGGAGAATACATGTCCCATGATTTTTCTGCCTTCCTTTCTAATAAAGGCATTCTTCACCAAAAATCCTGCCCACATACTCCACAGCAAAATGGTGTTGCAGAGAGGAAGAACAGGCATATTCTTGAAACTGTTCATACTCTCCTACTTGAATCCTTAGTTCCTCCACTTTTTTGGTGTGATGCTGCACAGACTATTGTGTATCTCCTCAATCGTCATCCTAGCTCCGTTCTAGGAAAGACTACTCCATATGAAGCTCTCTTTGGTCATACCCCTTCATATTCTCACTTACGTGTTTTTGCTTGCTTATGCTTTGTTCATCTTCCACCTACAGATCGCACTAAGTTGTCACCACAGGCTACCAAATGTATCTTCCTAGGTTACAGTATTGAACACAAGGGATTTTTGTGTTATGACCAATTCGAGAAACGCATGTGAAGATCTCGTAATGTGATCTTCTTGGAACACATTCCTTTCTTTTCTTTGCGTTTGGATACTCATCATGTTGTTGTGTCTTATCTGCCACAATTCCTGCGACTACTTCTCCACCACCTATTACCAATGTCTATGTCCGGCGTAACACGGTTCCTCCTGTGGGGCCTCCTTCTCCTGATCCTATCCCAATGCTGCCTACTGCACCCTCAAGTATTAATACTTCCTCTATTGATAGTGTCATACCCCTGCGACGCTCTAGTCGTCCTTCTGTTGCTCCCGACAAATATGGCTTTCCTGCTCTTTTCACTTCTTTGGATAGTGCTCCTATACCTACCTCTATTTCACAAGCTTCGAAGATTGCATACTGGCAGGATGCAATGACTGAGGAGTTGCTTGCTCTTGAAACAAACAGCACATGGGACTTGGTACCGACTCCTGAACGAGCCTATGTGATTGGCAGTAAATGGATCTACTCTGTAAAAGTTAACTCTGATGGGAGTCTTGATCGCTACAAAGCCAGATTAGTTGCGCAGGGTTACAAGCAGGAGTATGGCATTGACTATGGGGAGACATTTGCACCAGTGGCTAAAATGACCATCGTTCGTACTCTTCTGTGTCGCTGCAGCCCGCAACTGGCCACTATAGCAAATGGATGTCAAAAATGCTTTTCTTCATGGCGACTTGAAAGAGACTGTCTACTTAAAGCGTCCTCCGAGATATGCTTGTCCTCCTCAGCATGTTTGTAAGTTGCGAAAATCTCTTTATGGACTTAAGCAGGCTCCCAGGGCTTGGTTTGATAAATTTCGGGCAGCAATTCTTCAACCTGGGTTTCGTCAGAGTCATTCTGACAGTTCACGTTTTCTTAGATGGACACCGAAGGGTTACACATTCCTTTTAGTCTATGTTGATGATATGATTATCAGTGGCAATGATATTTACGGCATTACGGATCTCAAGCACCATCTCACTCGCCACTTCAGAATGAACTTTCTGGGGCTTGAGTTTTCAAGTACCAAATCAGGCATTCGGTGTCCATTAGCGTAAATATGCTACTGATTTGATCACCTACGCAAGACTTGATGATGCTCACACTTTGATACACCGATGGAATTAACCAGCAAACTCAATACAGATGATGGCCCTTCCCCTGGATGATCCCTCTATTTTCCGGCAGATAGTTGGTAGTTTACTCTACTTAACTATGAATCGACCTAATATTTCTCATGCAGTTCATACGGTTAGCAAATTTGTGAGCAATCCTCACAAACCCCACCTGGCTACTGCTTTGCGCATACTCCACTATGTTAAAGGCACTCTTACTCATGTCTCTTCTACCCTTCTGATACTTCTCTGCGATTATCAGCGTATGCAGATGCCGACTGGCTGGTTGCCCTGATTTTCGGCAATCTACCACTGGCTGGTGTATGTTTCTTGGGACCTCTTCTGATTTCGTGGAAGTGCAAGAAGCAAAACCCCGTGTCAAAGTCTTCTGCTGAGGCCGAATATCGGGCAATGTCGTCCGCGAGTGTTGAAATTATCTGGCTCCTCCGTCTTCTCTATGAATTCGGTGTCATTGTTGGCAGTTCTACACCTCTTCATGGGGACAATACCAGTGCTACTAGAATTGCTAATAATCCAGTCTTTCATGAACGGACGAAGCACATTGAGATTGATTGTCACTTCATCCGTCAGCATGTGTCACTGAGAAGATAACCTTGCCTCATGTCTCTACTCATGACCAGCTGGCGGATATCTTCACCAAAGCACTTCCCAAGCCGCGCCATCATGATCTCACTAGCAAATTGTGTTTCTGCATTACCACATCAATTTGAAGGGGAGCGTAGAAGATAATGTGGTTTAGGCCCACTAGGCCCAGCCCATCAAGGGCTTATACAAAGCTGTTTATAAAATCCCACGTGTGGGATCATCTTAGATTATGTTACTGATTTATCTCTTATTTACTCCTTGTATAGATTAGGAGATTACTTATTCATTATTCTGATTGTACTGATTAGGATGTTTAGGGCCCTTGATTAGGGTATAATGTAATTATAAATATACAAACGATCCTCCCATTGCGTGATCAAGTTTTCTCTCCAAACTCTCGTCTCTTTCTTCCTTCTTCTTATTTAGCTATCATTACATGTGCATGTCCAATATCTGTCGTGCGGGACCCAATCCTTCATGTCAAAAGTCTTTGACATCTTTTCTTTCAATCTGCCAATCATCTTACTATCCTGTCCAACTATCAACATATATCTACATATAAAAGAAGGATGAAGAATCTACCATTAGCAAATTTACAAACATAAACGGAGTGATTTGCAAGTGTCCTCCGGTACCCGTGACTCACAATCATAGTTATCAGAATCCTACGATTCGTATCCCGAATCTTAAAGAAAACGATTCGTATCTATGTAATGAATCCCATTTACAAATGAATCTTAGGATTCATGTATGAATCCTACGATTCGATACTCGTTTCATTGAATCTTACGATTCAAGCGATTCAACTAAGCGAGAATGGCTATAGTCAATAAGCTAATATTAATAATCTTCTACCTTTTTTTCTTTCTTTATTTTCTCTCTTTCTTTTATCGCTTGTATTTTTAAAAGGTTATTTAGTCGTTAACGAAACCTCGTAAGAATTTTTTATGGCTTTGATAAGGTTTTAAAGATGAATAAAGAACGTGCATTTAACTAAAGCATTCGACTGTCCGTATGGTGCTTGTTTATATCTTCTTCTTTTTTTAATCTATTTTGGTTTTTTTCTTCATGAACACTTTCTTAACTTTAAGAGATATCCTACCATGTAAGATTGATGGTTTGGATTTTATTTTATTTTTATATTCTGATTTAAAGATAATAAAAAATCTATATTGGCACTTTAAACTTATTCAACTATATGTAATAATATATATCATGATGTTCTTGATATGATTGTATGATAGACTTACTTGTTATTATATTTATATTACTATAAATGGAAAAATGGATGGTTATGAATAATTACTTTTTTTTCATTTTCTTTTAATTTTTAATTATTTTTTATTTTAATAGAAAAATAAAAAATCCTACGATTCACGATACGGTTCGCAATTCGATTCGATTCATGGGTATGAATGATTTACGATACGATTCCGATTTTGAAAACTATGCTCACAATGAATGAATCAAACTTCATATACCACTGTCTCAGCGGCCAGCACCTACTTCAGCCCTTAGAGACTCTTTTTCAATCTGCAAACCATCTGTTCTTTTCCTTCTACCTCAAACCCCTCTGGCTGAGTCATAAAGATCTCTTCATTCAAATCACCGTGAAGAAATGAAGTCTTCACATCCATCTGTTCAAGCTCAAGGTCCATGATGGCGGCTGGACCCAAGACAACTCTGACAAAAGTCATTTTCACAACTGGAGAGAATATCTCATCGAAGTCAATACCCTTCGTCCGCACAAAGCCTTTAACCACTAACCGTGCTTTGTGCTTCACCAATTCTCCACTGTCATCTTTCTTTAGCTTGAACACCCATTTATTCTTCAATACCTTCCTGCCTTTCAGAAGTCCCACCAGCTCATAAGTGTTGTTCTTCTTCAAATAACTTATCTCATCCTGCCTTTATCTTCATGAGTCCACCCTTCTTGGTAGCTCTCCGGCTCCCCCTCATCAGTAAGCAAAATATAATCAGTTGCATTATATTTTGTTGATGGTTGACGCTCTCGACTAGACCTCCTAACTTGAGGTTTCGTGGTTTCCGACTAAGGAGACTGTTTCTCATGCTCAACACCCTATTCACCCGGC